>CAUYRB010004971.1:0-68492 GCA_963574695.1 Propithecus perrieri
GTTGGGAAGTAAATTATATTGTCATCTTATATATAACTGACAAATGAATTGAAAGGAAGATCAAAAACCACCAGCAAATTTTGTGACAAATTATATTATGTTTGATACAAAGGCCAACCCCTAAAGAGGTTCTAAGTTCTGCCTGTTTGAGCTAATACCCAGAAATGACAAGGATTATAAAAAAAGAATGGCCTTAAAAATAATTACTATGTGTCTATTATGTATGTGATGGGTTTCTAGAACTAATGGCATCTTTGCTTGCCTAATTTTCTTAAAAGGATTTAACCAATCTATCTGATTTTTAAAAGCAGCATGAGATATGTTAACAGAAACCCATGTTGGGACACAAATGTGGTTTCATGCTATGTGCTAAATATTTTGTTTAGAGAAAGGCTATATTTAGGGAATGGGGGAGGAGTTGTCCTTTTATCTGATATTCTAAGAAATGAACCATTTTGCTACTTTCTTCGCCTGGAGCCCAGCATGGGTATTTATCTGTAACAGGTCCAACTTTTAGAAGATGCCGACTCCAAATGACCTGGATATTATCCAAATAAGTGCTTTTAAATTCCCAGTAATAACTAACCAAGCATGAAGAATAACTCAATTTTGGATGAATCTAATTTTGTTTATAAACAGGCGCCTACAGAAATTCTGAAGTTTAACATAATTTAAAAAGTTGAAGTGCAGGAGCATACTTCTTAATGATCTCCCTGTCATGCTGTTTTTTTTTAAAAACTTGTTCAGTCAAGGAGTGTGTTTAGGCAGCATGTATGCTTCCAGATTCAGGCTCTGGGGAGGGTGCAAACGGTAACCCCACCTGTTCTCTATCCTCCAGGAACCTAGGAAAGGCATTGTCAGTGTCCTTGATGCTATCAAAATGGCCTGCTCACCAGGCTGAGGGGTTCGGGAATCTTGGAACAGCCATGTTGTTTATTGTTGTGATCAATGGCTTGAGGAAAACTGATACAGGGTAAGGAATAGAAAATGACAGAGATGGTGTTTTTATACAGAGTGGTCTGGGAAGGCCTCTCTGGGGAGGTGACATCTGCACAGAGACCCAAAGAAAGTGAGTCCATAAGATCTGCTAATACTTTTCATTCTTCGTTTTTTATTAGTTGTGTAAATGTATTTCGTATAAGGTCCCTGAACTCCCTCAAGGAGTGTAGATCTCCCAATATTCAAAGAAATCAGTTTTCTCTCAAAACTCAAAGGAAAAAGATTTCAAGAACTGTGTGATTTAATAATCTGTTGGTTACCTTATGTTGAGTTTAGACAGGGTCCTCTCCTACAGGTAAGTGAGGAAGAGGGGTTGGAAATTCAGCCAGGGCAAGAGGTGCAGAGGAAAGGTAAGAATAGACTCTGGAATGAGCGAGTAACCTCCTAGTGTTCCCACTGAAACAAGGTGGCTACTACCACTAACAACTCACGTTTGCTGAGGATTTGCCTCCTGCCTGGCACCGGGTTATGACTGTCCCATGCATTAGCTCAGTGAATCCTTCCAACAACTCTGGAGATGCAGAGAGGTAGGATATCAGCTGAACAGAGCCCAGAAGTGGGCAGAAGGCAGAGATGGTGGAACTGGGCCCCTGCACTGTGAGTTCCATGAGGATAGAGACTGTATCTACCTTGCTCTTTGCCATTTCCTTAGTACTTAGCACAATGCTAGGATGTTATCAATGCACAACAAATATTTGTTGAATGAACAGACAAATGAATGAACAGCACTATCAAAAGCACAGAGGCAGGAAAGTAAGCGTGTGTAGAATTCCATCTGTCTGGAGGCTAGAGTCTGATCTCTCACCCCTGGTGGGGAAATCAGAATGACAGAGACTAAGAATCACAGGTGGGTGAGGAAGTGTGTGGCAAACAAAGTTGGAAAGGTATGTTGGCACCTGGAGTGGAAACAATGTTATGAGGACACGGTTTCTATTTCCTGGAGACATTAGAAGACTCTATTTCCCAGCTTCCCTTGGAGTTAGGTAGAGGCAACTCTGACCAATGGATGAGGAGGGGTGACTTCTGGGCTGAGGCAGTTAAGAACACATAGGCCTCCCACAGTTCTCCCTTCGCCTGTTGTGGTGACCACAGAGGTCACATGCCAAGATGGCAGAGCCCCAGGGGGTAGCAGCCTGGATCTTTGAGTCACTGCATGGAGGAGGGCTACTTAACCAGCACCAGGCTTTTTGTGAGGGAAAAACATAACCTTGTCAAGTCAAGCCACTGAGATTTTGGGGTTTATAGGTTACTGTGGTGTATCATATTCTATCCTAACTAATGCATGACCAGATTGCTGGGGGCCTTAACTGTCAGGCTAAGGGCTTTCTGCTCTTAAAGAGCAGTCAGTCCCATGCCTGTTGCTAGCAGGCCTCCCACAAACTCAGCTAGAGTAGGCCCATGGGTGTGGGGAAGCCTCTGAGCTTGTTCCTGCATTTGTGGCAGTGATACAATGCCAAGAGAGCATGACTCCCTATGTGCACTCATGTGATGAGTGCCAGGTCGATCCTGGCTAAGAAAAGCCTTCTCTTCTCTTCCTCTGACCCTATGGTCTTTGTGGTAGTCCAAGCATGTTAGCCGGGCATCGGAAGTGGTCCTGGCAAGGAGGCCTGATCAGAGAGACTTCAGGCTGGTGCGAAATTTATTTTGGGATGTTCAAAGTGGCTCAAATTGCAGGGTCTGAGTGATTGCTGATAGAGAGGCATGCCTTATGTATTAAGACACTGAGGATGGAGAGAAAACAAACAGTAATTTCAGTTTAATCTCCAAATAGTAATTTTTCTTGAACAATACATACACTCTGTGTGAAACTATTCTGCACCTTGATTTTTTCCAACAGTATATCACAGACCTCCTTCCACCTCATTCTCCTTAATGGGTGCTTATTCTCTTGTAGAATAAGCGTACCATTCTTTTTTATGGAATTCCCCTACCAAGGGACCATTTTATTTGTCTCTGACGTTTCTGTATTATAAATAAAGCTACAATGAACACTCTTGTCCATGTTCCCTTGAACACATACCCAGGTGTTCTGTAGTGAAAAGTCTGAGTTAGAGGGTATGAACTTTTTTTGTTTTGAAAGGTATTGCTAAATTGCTAACCTAAAGGGTTGTGATAATTTACACTCTGGAGAACAGTGATTTTTAGTAGCCTGATTCCCCTGAGAAACAGCCCCTGCCTCGTGGTCAGGTCTGGTGTGGAGCCACAGCCCTCTAGAACACATGTTTGGCTTCACTCCCCTGCTCCAATCTGCAGCTCGGTCCCGCACAGGAGTCCCACGCAGCTCGCAGGTGCTCCCCTCCGTAAAGCTCACATTTAAGCCCTGAAAAATGGGAGGACTTAATCCAGGCTCGATCGGATCTAAATCAGAACATTTTTCCCTTTGCCATTTTAAATTACCTCTCAGCTCAGCCCAGACTGAGTAATTCAGAGTTAATGGGATATGAAAGTCGTGGTCCGTGGCATGATTGCGGGTACCTAGCCAGAGGCAAGCAAGATTTATTCTCTTGGAACCCAACCGGGTTGAAAAGGGCGATAAATCAGCAGGGCTATTGCTAGCTCCCCTTCTGTTGCAAGATTCATTCCAGTTTATCAGAATAATCATCTTAGGTCCGAGATTGGAGATAAACAGCCAAATCCAGAGTCCCACTAAGTGGCAAGAGGGAGAGATCTGTTTCTGAAATCTCTTCTAGATGTTTCCTAGGTGTGTAGACAGGGGTGGGGGCATGTTTCCTTCTAGCTAAACTAGTGCAAGGCATCAGTCAGTGGTCACTCAAAACACAGGCTTGGATTTCATGCCTGTGAATTCTACTGGCTTGAGGCTTCTGGTCTACCTGGGGATGTTGTGTCAAAGGTCTTTGGAATCACATCCTGATTTGTATTGTCCGGTGGACTGAGTCCAGGGACAACGTTCTCGTCACTTGGCCATCCCTCTGTCCACCATTCTGGCTCTTGGCTCCTCTCGGTTGTTTGACTGGTGCCTGGCGACCATTCCCTCCGAGAACATCTCACTAGTTCTGTGGTCATTCTCTAGACTTTCCTTTAACCTTGTAACCAACCCCGCTGGTGACCACAACCTGACTCAGTGTTCCTGGAGCAATAGTCACAAACAGATTAGTATCAGTCGAGTCCTAAGGGGCCACAGCGTACACACATACCCACGGAGTCACCTTAAACGATAACCTGCAATGTCAAGTGCTAGTGTTGACTGAACTCTCATTCAGGCTCACGCCAAGCTGCCTTATAAGCATTTTATCCCTTGAATTGTTCTGTGGAGTCGGCACCACTGTTATACCCATTTTACGAATGGGGAAAGAGATGCTTGGACGGCTTACTAAGGACTTGCTCAAGATGACAGAACTAGTCAGTGACCACAGACCTTCTGTTTGCTGCTTCCATGTACATATTTACGTGAACATCCATTTACACAAACACCTGTGCATATGGGTATGCACACGCATAAACATTCAGATAAACACACACACACAGTCAGGGAGGACGTTCACTAGTGACAGGGGCTGATGATTGTTAATGAGAACAAAAGCCTGGATTCCTAGCTACCTTCTCCTTGAAGCCTCCTCACGTTGCTTACTGCAGAAACCCCAACAGAAAAAAAAAGAGATTTCTAGGCCTGTTTGAATTTGGGGTGTTGCCTGGGAAGGCTGGAGGGCTGTGTCCTGCGATGCCACTTGTAGTAAGCTTTAGTTTGGGGTCTGGGCTTTGGTCCTCCGAGTTGGATGCTTGTTTATTTCAGCATAAGGAGCAGAGCCGTCCCTTCCCTTGGGCAGGTTCGCGTTAACTGAGGTGGGGATACTGAGCTCTGATCCTGCTGTGCAAAATCACCATTACAAGAGTGTTCTCTGGGACAAGATTCACATGGGAATGTACTGGAAGAGTCTGATTTCAGAACAGCGGAGATGGTCCTGTGATGTTTAAGGGCACCAGGCTGAGGTATGTCCATCTTATAGTAGGGCTGGTCTGGTCAGCGACCCTGGAAATCCCTGCACCCCACTGACCGTGGACTCTTTTCCATGGATAGACCTGGAACAAGCCCGTGTACCCCTGCTTCTGGGACGTCGTGGTCTGTGCTCTGCAGTCGACCAGCCCTCTTTCACTCCATACCTGCTTCATTGGCGATCTTAGCACATCTGATCGGATTAAAGCCTTGACCCTCAGACCTGGGAGCCCGCTTGTTCTATTCACCTGCCTCTGCTTGGTTCTTTTGATCAGTTCTTATTAATTTTTAAAATATATTTCATACAGAGAGATCTTATTTTCCTACTTTCCAAGTCCTTGAGGAATGCTTTGTTCTAGTCCCCAAGTACTGAACACACTGATTGCAGAAGATGCCATTGATGCCCCGCACATATTCTATCAGCCAGTCCTGGAGGTCACTTTCAGACAGTTCTTATGTACACCAAAGGCTTCTAGCAATTTCTCTGCTTTAAGATGTTTTCTGGTCTAGGGAATATGTTCAGTGCTAAGCCAGGGCAGGGTGGAAGTGCTGGGAAGTTAGTGCTCTGGACCAGTCCTCAAACAAGAGCATGAAGACCCCAGCCTCCTTGCTCCTCACGGGGGTGTCCTGAGGTGTGCTCCACACATCCCTCAGGGGGCTCCCATGAGAATGAGCCCCAGTTGTCCACAGTGGCCACCTGCCTCCTTTATCAGATGCCTTCCCTTCCCTGTCTCACTTCCCCACCCGCTCCTGGTACTTCCTTGAATCATCTCCCAGTAAACTACCTGCACCCAAATCCTTGTCTCAGGCTCTGCTTTTGAGGGAACATAGGCTAAATAGCTACCTTCAATCTTTATCCAGGAACAGCTTCCATTGAGCCCTTGCTCATCACATGACCCAGCCTCACTTTCCTCTTCTCTGAGCTCCCTTTGGCAACCTTCAGGAAGCACTCAATCCCGGAGGTCAGAGTGCAAACCTTGGAGTCAGACAGATGTGAGGTTGAATCTTGGCTAGGTCACTTATTGAATATATGACCTTAGGCAAATTACTTTCTGAACCTCATTCATCTTTTAAACAACGCAGATAGTTATGCATAATTTTCAGAGTTGTCAGGAAGAATCAATGAGATAATGTATATAGCAGGCTTAATGCAGTGCTTGGCAATTAGTAGGTGCTCAATAATATCAGACAGGCCTTCATATCCCTCTGAACAGAGTCTGATTTCTTTTCAGCCATGGGGCAAGTGCTTATATTTCTCCTCACTGAGGGCTGCCTGGACAGAGTTTAGGGCATGGCCGAGCTCTGAGTGTGGGCTTGAGCAGTCAGGAAGGATCTGGTGACACGGCAAGCCTCCCAAACATTTGCAGACCCTACCTTTCTCTTCTTTTGATTCCTCCCCTGGGGCCACTCACCATTTCCCAAAAAGCCCTCTAGCTCTGCTCTTTTGCTTACCCAATTCGATCCATCTGAAATACTTTTTTTCTTCTCCACCCTCATTTGTTGAAATCCCATCCAAGTTTTCATAGTGTGATATAAATCAAGGTGCATACCAGATTCACTGGGAGAGTTTTTTCAAAATATGCATGTCTAGCAGTCAGCCTCAGAAACTCTGATTCAGTAGATCTGGGGTGGGGTATATATATTTTGGAAAATCTCCTTAATTATGCTGATACATACCCTTAGGGAAGAACTGCTAGTATCATCCAAAGAGCCCAAGTGATGTATTCAAACTCAACTAGCTGTGTGCCATTGGGTGATCGATCTACTTAGCTTCTCCGGGCCTCAGTTTCCTAATCTATAATATGAGGGGAATAATAATACCTATCTCATAAGGTTGTTATGAAGATTGAACAAGATAATAGAGGTGGTGCTCAGGAAAAATTAGATCTACATTGAACCACCCTTGATCCTCCAGCCAGAAGTAATCACGTCCACCCGCTTTCCCATCTTGCTGAATCTCTATGGCAGCATTTAGTGCAGTGATCCTTCCATTAGAGCCATCAGTGTGTTAGCCTGTCCTCACCTCGAACATGCCACTGAGGACTGGGGACAAGCAGGGACTGTGTATTACCTGTCGTGTGCTCCCAAAACATCTGGCATAGCATCTCTTGTGGAGCCTGTGCTCAATAAATTTTTGTTGAATTCAATATAAAACCGTAAGAAACTAATGTATGGTTATGTTAGGTACCTGCATAATGTGTTTTGAACAGGCTTTTGATTAGCCTTAGTGTCCAGGAAACAGTTTCCTACCGACAGTGCATTTGGAAATTGCCAGGAGGGCAATAAATACATGCATACAATTCTGCTTTGCTCAGACCTGGACAAAATCTTTGTTTCCTGGGGCTTCTGGTTGCCAGGCACCTATGGGGTCTGGGGCAAGTGGACCACAGGGCTGCCCCTGGGCTGCATCCTCACTCTGGACCTGTTGAGGACCCTTCTGGATCCATTTATAGGCCCAAGAGCCAGAACTTGGCTCTTCAGAGAGCACAGGGGCTGGGAGTCCTGTTCTTTCCTCTGGATTTGAGGCTCATTAGTTCCCTGTTTGTGTCTCATGGCCAGGGCTCAGTCTCCATGGACAGCCCTTCCCCTGGCTCAGAGTTGCAGCTGTCCCCGCAGGCTGAAGCTCCTGTGGTGCCTTAATGAACTGCCGAGACTCTCTGGGCCACTCTGTTTCCTGGGGGAACCGGCCTGCCAGTAGGGCTGGAGGCTGGGCTGGGAGGGCACCTTCCCTCTAAGAACACAGGGGCCCCACTAAGCAGTCCTGTAGGAGGGGGTCCTGGAGGCACAAGGCAGCCTGTATGTATATGTGTGTGTGTGTGTGTATATATACATATATGTATATGTATATGTATATATATACACACACTCATATATTACACAAGGTCATATACATAATATACCTATGTATATACACACATAGGTATATGTGCATGATATACATAGGTATATATGTATAATAGACATTGGTGTATATATAAGTATATATATTTTACACAGATATATATAATATGCATTGGTTTATATAACATATACATAGATAGTAAATCATATACATAGATATATGTGTAATATATATGGTATATATGTAATATTAATATACACAAGCATATAATACACATAGGTATCTATAATACACATATATAATTTGCATAGATCTATATGTATACTGTTCATAAATATATAAATATACATTTAAATATAGACATATTATATACAATGTAATATATGTATGTATAATATATATAGGTATATATGGCATATCTAAGTATTTGAATATACTATACATTAAGGAGATTATATCTATATATCTCAGTATTTTCAATATCCTTTCTCCCTGCTATATCTGTATACTCCATAGGTGTATATAATATTCATCAATATGTATTTATATAGATGGATATCTATAACACAGGTTGATATATAAATCTAATATACACATATGTATGTTTAAAACAGTTAAGTGTATATACTATACATAAATATACTATATACATAGGTATACATATAAATAATATGCCTAAGAATGTATATGCATAGTATACATATTTATGTGATATACATAGGTGTATATAATATACCTAAGCATACATATATAATACGTACAGATGTATTCACCCTATGCATAGGTGTATATGATATACATAATATATATATTTTATATGGACTCATATTGATTTCTGAGCAGTCACTCTCTTTTTTACAGCATGACCAGTAGACTGACCATGTCCCTCCTCTGCCTAAATTTCTTCATCACCTTCCCGTATTGTATTTTGTATAAAGATCAAAATCCTTAACCTCCTTTGCCCAGATCTACTTTGTGGCCTTCCTGTACACACTTACTTCTTTTACCTCCTGAGAGAACCCTGCCCAGCCATCCATCACTCTTTGCTCCCCCACCCGCCCCCACATGCCCGGACAATTCCTGCTCATCCTTCCTGGGGAGTTCTTCACATGAAATTAAGCCCCCTGCTGGGCGACTCTCAGCAGCCTACATTTTTCTTTAGGCCTTTGTCCAGTATCCTTTCCTCCTGCTGGGCACAAGCCTCACTAGGCAGGGACCCTGACTAGTTTCCAATGCCCGTCAGTGTTGGGCCATTTGAGGGCCCTTTATAAATACTTGTTAAATAGCAGATTACAATTCTGTTTTTTAAAAAAATTCACTTCAGAGTATATTGTGTATATTTTCCATAAAATGTATATCTACATTATCATTTTTAATGACGTCGTAGTATTTCATTGTATAGGTGTACCATTTAATTTAACTGACCTCCTACAGTTGGTCAAAATGTTGCTTCTAAATGTACTGTTGTAAACAGTGTTGGAATTGATATTCATATGAAAACATGTAACTAATTTGCTTGGCCAAAAAAAGTTGTACTAATTTATACTTCCATCAGCAATGCGTAGTGTCTTTTTTGCATACCCACCTTAATACTAAGTATAATTATTATTTTTTTGCCAGTTTAATAGTCATAGGTCAAAGTGGCCTTTCTCTGATAACTAGGACTATTTGTTCATTCATTCTTTCATTCTACAAATACTTAGAGAGACCCACTCCATGGTATTAGAAAATTGAACATATTCTAGGGCCAGTACAACCTTGCAGCTTAACAATACATTTAAACTTCAATAGAGCAAACCTCCTCTCATTTTTTCCCTTTAAAACACCTTCCTGGTTATTGTTATACATTTATTATTCTAAATAAACATTACAGTTATTTTGTCAAATACCCTTTTTAAAAACCCTTAGTTATTTTGATTTGGAGTGGATGAAATCTATAGATTTCAAAAGAATTCTTTACAATATTGAGTCCTCCCACCCAAAGGCATGACATAGCTTTCCTTTTAAAATGTCTCTTTAAAAAATTGCTCAAATATGACTACTCAAAGATAAACAATATTAACATTCGGCCAAACATGTTATCGGATCTTTGGAGGCATATGTGTCTATATAAATATATAATTTTATCTCAAAGAGATGCCCATGTTGTTTTTTTTCACCATTATTCACTGTTTTATTTGTTTTAAGATGTGGTGCATTGCTCAATTTTTTTTTTATTTCAGCATATTACAGGGGTACAAATGTTTAGATTACATACATTGCCTTTGCCCCACCCAAATCAGAGCTTCAAGCATGTCCATCCCCCAGACGGTAGGCACTGCACCCATTAGGTGTGAATATATCCCTCCCCCCTCCCCCTCCCACCTGCCTGACACCCGATGAATGTTACTACTATATGTGCACATAAGTGTTGATCAGTTAATACCAATTTATGGAGAGAGATAGGAACATCTCATACACTGTTGGTGGAACTGCGAACTAGTACAACCTCTGTGGAAAGTAATATGGAGATACCTCAAAGAGCTACAGGTAGAATTACTATTTGATCCAGCAATCCCATTACTGGGTATCTACCCAAAAGAAAAAAAGACATTCTATAAAAAAGACATCTGTACTAGAATGTTTATAGCAGCACAATTCACAATTGCAAAGATATGGAAACAACCCAAGTGCCCATCAATACATGAGTGGATTAATAAAATGTGGTATATGTATACCATGGAGTTCTACTCAGCCACAAAAAACAATGGTGATCTAGCACCTCTTGTATTCTCCTGGATAGAGCTGGAACCCATTCTGCTAAGGGAAGTATTCCAAGAATGGAAAAACAAGCACCACATATACTCACCATCAAATTGGTACTAACTGATCAACACATATGTGCACATATGGTAGTAACATTCATCGGGTGTCGGGCAGGTGGGAGGGGCCAAGAGGGGATGGGTATATTCACACCTAATGTGTACAGTGGGCACTGTCTGGGGGATGGGCATGCTTGTAGCTCTAACTCAGGAGGGGCATAGGCAATATATGTAACCTAAACATTTGTAACCTCATAATATTCTGAAATTAAAAAAAGAAGTACATTTTGAATTCTGTTTAATGACATAAAATGTTTTCTGTACTACAAACAGAAAAAGTCAAGGAGAAGAGTCTCCCTAGAGCCTCCAGAGGAAACACAGCACTTCCAACACCTTGATTTTAACTCCCTAAGAATCATTTCAGACTTTTGTCCTCCTGTCAGAGAATAAATTTCTGATGTTTTAAGCCACCCAAGTTGTGGCAATAATAGGAAACTAATACAGCATGATTTATAAATGTTTGGACCAAATAAAAAATATGTCCAAACATTTCCTAAGAATTACTCCAGTTTTATTTTTTAAAACATACACATATACATGCATATATGCACAGAAAAGATGAAAGGAAACATTAGTTATAGCTATTTCTTGGTGATAGAATCAGAAAGTTTTTGTGGGTATTTTTGGAACTTTTGGTACTTTCCTAATTATCTATAATAATCATTTATTACTTTTACAATCATAAAAAATTTAATATGGTTCAATAAAATACAAAGTACATAAATTAATGTACATGTAAAATGTTTAATAGGAAGAGTTTTTTTAATCAAAAAACTGAATTAATAGTTCAAAATACTATGCGTAAGCCAGACTAGTGATGTTGGCCTTCCCAGTGGTCATCTTGTGCTGATCTACAGTAGACTCTGACTGAACAATCACATTTTCTACCCCCTAGACTGGAGTAATACTTTGATACCAATTTTTAAGTGTTTTGCTGTTGTTCTTTTTTAATTTTCCAAACCTACAATGATAGGACTTACAGCATGACGATAACAACCTGGAGGGTTTTCTGTGTTGCAGCAATTGCTCAGGAGATCCTTGTATACATTAACAATTCTTAAAAGCTCTGGTATAGACAGATCTGGATGATTCCTTGAGTATTCATAAGTAAATCTGCAATGTGTAAAAATATTTTGTATATTATAATTTAGAATAAGAGCAAAACACCAAATCCTACTATCTTTTAATCTGGTCAGATCTTTTAATACTGAGTCTGCTTTCAAATGCTAAGCTCTCCTCTGGTTTGGTCAGGGAGTGATTTAAGAGGACATTTTACCTATAGAAGACCATTTTATTAATACAAAAGTTCTCTTCCGTGTTACGTTTTAGACTAACAATGTTTTTTACTTGGGAGAAGGATAGAATTACTAGAGTTAATTATTAGAATGGTTTAACCCACAAAGCATCAGAAATAATATATTGTGTCATTGGCACTTTAGAAAATACATGTTGAGTATAATTATGTTGGAGAATACATTCAGACTTCCACCTTGGGATGCTGGGAATAGGGCTAGCTTCTCACTCTCAGTGTGGTCCTGGTGAGAGATGGGAGCAGCCTTTGCCCATTACTCCATCTTGCCGCTTGCAAAATATGGGAGCGTCCACCCCTTCAGCTGTAAATCATTAGCAGTGGTCTCTATGGTCCCAGTCAGAAGCTTCAAGAGTGTAGGTGAGCATTATTTGGGGAGAAAGCAGGAAAGAGAGGAAAAGGAGGCTAACACTAATTAAGCCCTCAGAGGTGGCAGGCACAGAATCAAGCTTTGTGCGTAAAAGATAGAGATATGCTTCCTGGCCTTCACAAACACTTTCTTATTTAGCTTCACTTAGGCCTCAAAATAAATACTATTTAACATGAGAAAACTAAGCCACAAACTGGTTAAGCACCCTGCTATTAATGGAAGATACAAACCTCAATTTGACCCTAGGTCCCATGGGCTGTTCTACACCAGTCTTTTCTCAACCGGTTAACTCTTGTCTCAAGACAGACATGTCTTCTCAAAGTACCTCAGTTATGTTAGTTTTACAGTCTTCTTCAGAAAAGAATCTCATCTATTCATTCACAATAAGTTAAGATATTCCATGTTTTGTGAAAGTAACATTTTACAAAAGATTTTCATGACCAAGTAACTCTTTTCATCCCCCCGCTTTTTTTCTACAGTCTTTGATCTTCTCAGTCCCATTTGTGAGATATATTCCCACACCCTAAAGCAATGGTCTTAACCTTCAGAGAAATAGGGCTCCTCTTAATATTTGATGTAAGCCATAGCCTTCTTCCCAGGAAAAAATAAAAACACACATAGAAACACTTCCCCAAAATGTTGCAATCAAAAAATCCTGGAAGCCTACTCTAGGAGGGGGAATCCATTGAGGTCTTGCCTCAAATGGTTACATCCAGAAAGACATAAACACTTTAAAACTCTGTTCTAACTCAGCATGCTCATTGTTACTCAATCATTTCTCCCCAGGCTTCGAATACCATCTGTGTTGTAATAGTGACGATAATGCAGATGGTGGTGATGATGATGGTGATGATGGTGATAAAATGGCTTCCATTTATGGAGCACATATGTCAGGTACAATCTATCATTTTGTTTAATTTAATTTCACTTCATAGCCACAACTTGTGAGATGCAATAGAGCACGGTGGTTATCAGACCAGGAGTCTGAAGCCACACTTCCTGCATTTGAATCCTGGCCATGCCACATATTAGCTGTGTGACTCTGGGGCAAGCTATTTAACCTCTCTGTGCCTGTTTTGTCACCTGTAAAATGGGGATAATAAAGTTATATTAACCTTAGAGGGTGGTTTTGAAAATTCAATTGGGTAGTAGATAAGAAACACTTAAAATTTAGTAAGCATTCAATAAACATTAGTTATTATGTCATGTTATCTTCAACCCAGACCTCCTTCTAGTGCTCCGGGTTCACATATATAATAGTTTCCTGATAGTCCCAATTAGTTACCCTACCTACACCTCAAAATCAATGTGCTCAGACCTAAATATATTCTCTTCCCCACAAAATCTGCTTTTTCATTCAGATGTCCCATCTCATTGAAGAGGAAAACTACCTACACAGTCATCTAAGCCCCAAACTGGGATTCATTCCAGATGAAGTTTCTAAAAAATAAAGATGATTTTGTCCTTCTTTATTCTTCAGTGAAAACCATTCGCTGGGATCCCATCACTTAGTCTGCCTGCACGATTGGCCCCGCCCACTCACACCACTCTGGTGTGTCATCACCTTGCTGACAGCCACATATACACCAAGCAGAGTCACACTTCTATCCATGCTGTCCCTCCTTGTCTAGAGCACCAAAATTTCTTCAAGTACCACCTCCCTATCAAGCCTTTCCAGGGTCCCCATGCACAATTGACCACTTCTTCTTCTGTCCCCTACATTACGCAGAACATAGTGCCATTAGAAATAAAAGAACCTTTTTTGCACTTATTCATTTATATATTTGTCTCTTCTCACATTATACTCCCTATAGAGAAGGTTTCCTGGAGGTAGAAACCCAGCAAAATCCCTGGATTATATTTCGCTACCAATAAATGAATGAATGAATATTCTTACATGAAGTTTATATGTGACAAAATAAAGCACAGAAAGGTTAACTTGTCCCAGTGACTCACCCAGGACTCACATTGAGTCCCTGTGGTTTCAAATCCACTAGTCTTCCCCTTAACAGCTGTGGGGGGAGGTAGCGCAGCTATTAAACCCACAATTTATTAGGCCAGACCTCCTGGGGTCAAATCCTTACTCTGTCATTTTTAGCTGTAAATCTTGAACGAGTCACTTCATTGTATCTCAGTTTGCTCATCTGAAAAATTGGGGGAAATTGTACTTATTTTACATGATTGCTGTAAGAATTAAAACAGATAATCTATATAAAGTATTTAGCCCAGTGCCAGACACATATCAAGCACTCAGTAAATGTTAGCCATTACTTTAATAACACAGCTGTTTTTTTCTTAAAATTATGTGAAAACACTATAGTCTATAGCCATATTTTTTAAAAATTATATGATACCCAGTGAAATAAATAGTTCCATATCCTTCCACCCAAATGAGCCAACAGAGGCCAATTCTTACAAGTTTCTGTTTGCTTTATAAATTTCAATAAAGAGTGATATTACTCAGCAAAGAAGTTGTCTGGGTCAGTATCTCGTTCTTGACATATATTTTCACTGTCAGTGAATTTTGCTTCTCTTAAATCCTTTGGTCTGTCATCTTTGTTTGAGTTAATTATGCATTCGCCACGCTCTGGCATTTTCTTTTCACAGCACTCTTTGATTTTGCTGGAGATGGAGTCTTGTTTTGAACAAATGTGGTTCATAACCTTGCTCTGTGCCAAATAAGAATGAGAAGTGATTTCATGTTCAAAACTTCTTCAGGGCTGGGTTATCTTTCACAATGGAATGGTGGCATACAAAACCAGTCATGAGCATAACATCTGGAATCATCATCTGCTAATTTAATAGATTATATTCATTTAAATTTTGTTTTCACTTGATACATATGAAGTTTTACATTAATGCAAGCTTTATCAGGATTCAAGATGCTATAACTATGAAAAAATGGCTCTACTATCAATTTACATTCATTGTTAAGTATTAATCTTTTCAATACTTTCCCCCTACTCCTCTGCTATATTGGCATTGTATGCTCTAAATGTAGCTTCTTTTCCATAAGAGTGCACCTGTGTTTTCAATGGAGGCCACCAAAGACATGTTACTGTAATATCTATAATCCTCATCTTCTCTTGTGGCCTGAAACTACATTGCCAAGCATATAGCAAAAACTCAATGAATATTTGATAAGTGAATGAAAGAATGGCAAATGGACGAACCACTATCGCAATTACCAGATAACAATTTCTCAAATATAAGAAGCTATTATACTCATGGTATCATTTTCCCATGGCTATCATTCATTTGAAGCTATTCAAGTCATCAAATAGTGTACAAAATGGAAAACCTTGCTCTGGCCCCCATTCCTCCCTTCACCGCAGTTGTAACCTCTACTTAAAGTTTGGGAATTCGAGAGAGGGTGAGGTTATCTGATTTACACATTAGTTGGATAATTGCTAAAAACTGATCTGGCCCCTGGTCCCCTTTCCAGACTCTCCACAACGAGCTGCACATTCTTCCTCCTCTCTGGTCCAGCCTGTGCTGAACTATGTTGAGTTTCATCAACACACCAAACTATTTCAAGCCTTCATGACTTTACTCAAGCTCTTCCCACTGACTAGAATCGTCTGGTGACCACTGAGGGTGAGGAGGGGGAGGAAGCTCAGGGCTGAGGTGAAAAGTGGAGTGGGAGTTGGCACCACCGTGTTCCCAGCAGGCCACATGGAGCCAGGGAGCCAGTCTTCGCGTAGACATTCACATGTCACCTGAGGCCTTCATGTCCTAAGCAGAGCATCTCTTATTCTCTGAGAATTTACTTCTATTTTCAATTAACTGTAATTCAATTGCTCTTATTTCTCCATAAAGGCATTAAAGAGATGGAAATTTGTGATATAATGTGATCCCTTAGTCTCAGCTCCAAATTTCACAGAAAATCTACAATTTTATCATAATTCAGTACATTAGATTTAAAATTATAAAACCTACATCCCCATAAACAATCAAACAATATAAAAATAACTCGCAAGTGAGATTGCTTTAAGTGGGAGTACAGCTAGGGAAAAAATTCTTTGGTACCTCTGTTGTCCACTGCTTGAAATAAAATGGACATTTCTTAATAGTCTAAAATTCAAGTTATTTAATTAACATACTATCTTCGCTATGAGTCTAAAACACTTAAACAATTAAAAGCTACCAAGATAAAGCCTAATTTCAACTAAGAAGATGTCAGGACATTTTTAATAAAATTGTATTTCCTTTGAGTGCATGAACAATTTAAACTATGCTAGAGACATATTTATCAATATATTCCCTTAGAGAGTCACTTTAAAGGTTACCAGAGCAGGGAGGCTGGGGGACTAGGGAGGTGATACTCAAAGGACACAAAATTTCAGCTAGACAGAAGGAATAAATTCAAGAGATCTACTGTACGTCATGGTCATCACGGTGACTATAGTTGACACCGATGTATTGAGTACTTGAAAACTGCTAAGACAGACTTGAAGTGTTCTCACCACAAGTAATAATAATAATAATAACAATAAATATGTGAGGTAACGTCTATGTTAAATAGCTTGATTTAAACATTTGCTCTGTGTGTGTATGTGTGTGTGTGTATCAAAGTATCACATTGGACCCCATAAGAAAACACAATTTTTAATTGTCAATTAGGAAAGATGAAAGGAGGGAAAAGAAGGAAGGAAGAGAAAAAGGAAGGGAGGAAGGGAGGGAAACAAAGAAAGGAAGGGAGAAAGAAAGGAAGGAAGGAAGGAAAGAGGAAAGGAGGGAAGGACAAAAGGGAGGAAGGAACGAAGGAAGGAAATTTTAAAATTAATGTATCTACTTATTTGGAAAGACTACATAAATAGCCTGAGGAATCTCAGAGAAAGCAGCTCTTAAAAACAGTGACAACAAGTCACCCCCTGAGCTACACTATTAATTTCTAACATCTCTAAAAGAGGATTTGTAATGTAAAAAAAAAAACACTTTAATCTAAACTAATGAGCTTTCAAAAATTCCTGAAGTTTTACATCAAGACATTTAGCCATATAAGATACAATCTGCTGAGTAATCTTTAAAAATTCCATGTATATCTGTAGGGGAAGCCTGGAATCCTATTAAAAAATTAAATTAATTATTTATTTAACAATTTATTAACATTGTTAATTATTCAACAATTTATTATTACTCAACAATTTATTAACATTCTGATTTCATTATGGCAAAGTAACCACACATCAATCAGGGCAACTTCAGAATAAAAAATGGTTACCAAACATCACTATTTTTACTTGGTTTTAGAGAATATTTACCGTGTCACGGATGCACTGGACAACATCCCCCTCACAGCATCCTTCATACTTGGAAGAAACATCTTTTAAGAGGGAGGTAAGTTCCTTAAATTCAATCTTCGGAAATTTTTGACTGAGTACAGCAATATTTCTGGAAAGAGAATTGATAAATCACTAAAATAATTCGATCAGCAAGTAAAACAGGTGGGAGTCCTTTACTAATACAATATAAATAGCTCCCCAAAAGCATTGCTACTGTTGATTTATTACAGAAGTCTTTATCAAGTAGATGATAGCCGGTTGCACAGCCTGCAAAATCACTAATATTAGGCTGATATTTTGAGCCACACAGAGTCCTGAATACGAGCAAACAAAAAGCCCTGAGAGATGCGCCCTCTTCTATAATCATTATAGCAAGACACTTTGTGGAAGGGTCACCACTTCCTATTGTGAGCCCATGGCAAACATAGATAATCCTTTCCTGCTGACCTACTTGAAATCTCAAAAGTTTTCTCAAGACATCACTCTAGCACCATTACTAATTGGTTAGAGTGAACACTAGAGATACAATTTATCCATGCAAGGTTGTCTCGTCATCATCAAGGTCAAAGATCAATGGATAAGTCATGTCTAAAGCACTTGAAGGGGTCTCAAAACCCTGGTTGGGAACTCCCAGACCAGTTCACAGTTCCAATGAACTAAAATATATCTCAGAAGTAGCCCCCTTTCTCTTTGGCAGTCTCCCCACCTCCCAAGTCTTCTCTCATCTGACCTAACGTTCTGGGTCTGAGCTATCCACGTAGGCTCAGACCCACCTAGTTCCCCTGGGATACTAGGAAGACTATAAATAAAAATTCATCAATCATTTAACAAAAATGGGACACAGCCAAGAAAATGCTAATATAAACAAGATACATAGTATAAAACTCACATAAAGTTTAAGACTTTGGTTCCAAATTTCAAATATGCCCCACAGACATTCTTTTGATAAGAAGAAAATGCTTTTAAATATTGGATGACAGCTGCTGCCTGAAGAAGAAAAAGAAAATTCTTTTGAAACAAGAGCAAAATCTCACTATTCTCTTGTTTTTTTTAACTACATGTCAATCAAACTATTACAAAGTTTGTTCAGCGACAGGAAAATCTATGAAACATTTATCTTAGTAAACTTACATACCAAAAGAAATATGTGTTTGTGGCACATTACACAGTCGGGACCAGTCTTCCTGGTCACTGATCTGCACTTGGTAGGAAGGTGCATGATGCTTCCCTAGCGGGGCAGTAGCTATGAGCTTGGCCATCTCTACTGAGATGATTGCATTTTATGGGTAGTCAAAAGAGGGCGTGTCAAAGAGAGAAGATAAAATGTCATCTTTCATCCTGGGTATTCACTCACTAGGGCTTCCTTCCCATTTACAAAGAAAACAAAACCAGAAGAGACACCCTGGAAACGAGTGACTGACTTTCAAGGGTCTTGGGTAAAGAGACTGTTTAGATCAGCAGCTAGGGACCAATGGGTTGAAAGTCAGTCAACGGGACAAAAGAACGTCACGTACGGTAAACAAGCTCTGTGCTATAGTTTAATTTTAAGTGAGGGTCTGGATCTGTGGTGTTGGGAGATTCCTGATTCGTTTAACGAAACAAATGCGATACCCACCCTCGTCTGAAAGCAGCTGACTTTGTGTCGCTCTTCACAGCACGTGTTAGCTACCTCCTCAAATCGAGCAGCCACGCTCAGAAGTGTAGGGGCAAAGACAAAGGGGTTCCTTCTGGCAATTTCATAAATATAGCTATAAAAAAGTTAAAAATGAAAAAAGGGAGAGAGGAAGGGAAAAGGAAGAAGCAGGGAAGGGATGAATGAATGGTAGACAAGGGAAGGGAGGGGAAATGGGAAGGGAAAGAAATGACAGGAAGAGACAAGAAGAGCAAGTTGCAAAACTGAAGGGAAAAGGAAGAAAGTTTTCCCATTATAAAAACTTCAATATAAGGCAGCATTATTCAGTTCCCAACAAGAGTCCTTTAAAGTCCTTATCACTGAAATTGCTCACTGAAAAGCAAGGGTGGTGGCTGGAATGCTAATCCCAAACACCGAGCTATGGCTGTTCTTCCTTCCCCATGCTGCCAGGTGGTGGGCAGTTCTCCCTTCCATGTTCAAAGAACAGCTGTGTATGCACACTCCATCTGCTCCATCTGAGATTCGGGGATCATATTTACTAATGTTCAAATAAACTTGTGATTTAAGGCTCAGTGAGCACACCAGCTTTCCAGAGAAATCTCTGCTTCTGCAATGACTGCACTATTAAAAACAGATTTTTTTGCTAAACACCCAGTAATTTAATGTCTTCCTGACTTAAAAGCTGCAACTTCCCCTTGGGAAGAATATATCATTTCCTCCGCTGTGCTTCCTAGCAATTTAACACCGTGCAGGCACCTCTGCTCTGGGACTTATCACATTAGAAGATACATTTCATTGATACAAGGGTCTTAAAATAGGGTCCATATCTTGTTCATATTAACATCCTCAACACTCAGCACAGAATCTGACACACAATACATGTTGAATGAATTAACGAATGAGTCAATCAATCAACCCAGCCATGTTCCTTTAAGATAGATACTGGATTTAGCCTAAGAATAATTCTTTAATTAGATCATTTTTCTACTAAGATTAAACTTACTGATTTAGAAAAGATTTTCTGCTATTTTTAAAAGCCTGGCATTTCTCTTCAGGATCCAAAGTAGGGAAAGGAGGCAGAAATCCTACATCAGCTTTCTTGTTAAAGAAGAAACAGGGTCTTCTTTCAAAGTCAACCTTACTGCAGCAGTGTGAAAAATTATGCTTTTGTGGCAACCCCTCCATAGCACATATTTTTTCCTGTAAAACATTATTCTGGACAATAAAGGGGAAAAGGACAATTTTTAGTCATGGTATTCTCTACCTTCTTAGAAAACACAATGGGCACAATAAATGATCAATGTTACCCTTTGGGAAAGAGATTGCAGTTTTCCCACTCTTACCAGCAGAGCATTTTTACCCACACCATTGACAACCATCCACCACTTTGGGAACCTTTCTCTATACTGTCACAAGACCCCTTAACCTCTTACTCTTTCCTTGCTGCCTATATTTCCCTTCCATCATGGCTTTTCTCTTCATCTCTCAAAGTGACGATATATGGGTATATCAATGTACTGGGAAAGTGTTTACAAGTAGTGTTTAGTAGTAATTTTCTAGATATGCAGATGGTGACTCTTCTTGGAGGAGGCCCAGAAAAGAAGCTGTGACAATAGAATACATATTGAGAGAGGCAGTTATGGTGAGTGTCTCTGTACTTTAATATGCATTTTCAGGCTACTGGCTTCCTCCTCTGCCTGTATACATATGGCATACTATATACATAAGGCATATGCATACATATTGCAAGTGCATAGCCAACTTCTGTGCATCCTAATACAGAATTATTATCTCTCCTGAGGCAAATACCTATCCTAAATACTGAAAGCAAAATAAAAATGATATGCCTAGGTTATCTTCCTTTTCATATTTTCAAACCAGAAACTCTCTCAATGTTGGCAAAGAATCTTCTGTGTTTAAGAAAGGCAAGCAATTTACTTACAGGTAATTTGAAACACTCTGGGTGTGTCTTGTTAGCCACACATCTATCTTTGTATTCTACCATGTCTTTCACCAGAATTTCCACATCTTCGAAGGTTGCTTCCTGGACATATTGAGCAAATGCAATGATGGCACTGCAACAGTCCACACAGGGTACACCGTGATCATTTGCAGATTTTCCATTTATGTCCAACAAAAACTTACAGGAACATCCCAACTAGACTCAAGAACTTATCTAAACATGAAGGCTATAAATTTTACAGCTATTTGACAGTTCAATCGCCTCACTTAAATTTTATAATTAATGTTATATTTACTTTTTTGATATGGTTTCTATTTAATTAAAATACTTTTTTGAAGTGTTGACAGTTCTGGAATGTGTCAGTTGAGATTACAATAAACCTCATCAAAAAGAGTTTAGCACAACTCACATGTATTCAATATTCTCTTCTATAAATTTCTGGGTGATCCTGGAGTCATCTGAAAAGCAAGAATGTTTAGGTTATTGCATATCCTGGTATTTGAACATTTTCCCAGGAAATAATTATGCATGGCATTTAAGTGTAGAAAGTGTAAAATAGAACACTGATGGTAGAAAATAATTTGGCATATTTAACAAAAAGGAAAGCAGTCATATGGTGCAAATAGGAGATCTTAATCACAGCTGATAATGGGCTCAAGAGATATTCATTAAATTTAATTGATTAGAAATAATCCTAAACTGACCAGACTTTAAATTCGTCATTTATGGCTCCCTAGATAATAAATATCAAGTACACACAGCATTTCCATGATAAATGTTTGTCCTTTATGACTAGAGAAGTAATATAAAGATTAGCTGATGGGCAATGTAATGCCATGACAGGGCTCGATGAAAGATGCTCTAATCAGACACTGATATTTAGGTCATCTCCCGACTCACCTAAGATCATGGATTGCCTCCCAGAAAGCATATACTAAACAGAGTACATTTATGTGGGTTCACATAGACCACATTTGTGGAGTCCCTATTTTTTGCAAAACATTATGCTGGACACTAGGAGGCAATCAACAATGGCTAGAACATCTCCCCTGGACCTCAGCTTCCTAAGCACTCTCTAGTGGAAATGACTCGTGGACATGACTATTATCCAACTTGGAATGTGATTAACTATTTGACAGGAATGCTTTATGATTCTTGGGTGAGAAACCAAAACAGGATTATAGAAGGAGTGGTATACGAGTTGATCATGAAAACATGTAAAAGATTTAGCCAGCAGAAAAATGAAAAGCCTGTCTTTCTGTGTGAGAATTATGGGAGTAAAAGCACAAAAGTGAAAAATCTTGAGATGTATTTAGGGAAAATCAATCAATTTTCATGAGAAAGTGGGTCATACAGAGGAATAGTGGGACCTAGGTCAGAAAGGGCCTGGGTCCAGATTATGGGAGTCTTGTATATAGAGCTGAGGAGTTTAGGCTCCAGTTGGAAGCCATGGAGAACCATTGAAAATGTTTATATAGGATAGTAATACGATCATTCCTATACACTAAGAAATACCAGTCAGGTAGTGATATATCTAACATATTGGGACCTCCCACAGTGCCTGACAATTAGGAAGTGACAAGAACTATTTGTCAGATAAATGGATGGAAGAATGGATGGAAGGGAAAAAATAAGACCATTAGGGGACTTTTACAATTTTCCTATTGAGAAATCAGTAGGATCTGAATTTTGGTAGAAGTAATGGAAATAAAAAGGAAAACACAGATTAAAAAAGACATTAAAGAGACAAAAATTAACAGGATTTTTTGGAACACGTTTTTACAATAGGAAAGGAGAGAGAGACGTCAAAAAGGACCACTCTCTTCGAGCCCTCTGACTGGGACTGTACAAAGTGTACCGTTCTGCACCCCCTAAAGATGTTTACCATGTAGTTGGTAAAGCTGTTGGACAACCAAAGATCTGCCAGAAAAATCACAACTCAGATTTATTGTTCCACTTTAACCATAAACTATACACATTTGCAAGAAATACTAATATTTCAAAGTCCAAATTGTATCTCCCTCCAACACTTTCTATCCTGCCACAGGCTACTGACCATTTTCTAGGTGAGATAACTGTCTCTAATTACAGACCTGGTAGTATCACCATCAAAATACAAATTCTAGAAAGGTTAGTTTGGGATAACTGATCAGTTTATATAAACTAGTGAGGGGGGAAAAAAACTGAAGAATTAAATTGAAAGAAAACAAGGTAAAAAATAGAAATTATCCTAATTCTGTCAAGCTTTAGCTGAGATACAAGTAAATTTCTTACCTACATCCTGAGGCTTTGTGGGCAGAGTTAGGGATTCAGTAAAAAAGAACAAGAAAAAAACAAAATCTGTAAGTTTTAACTGTTTCATTTTTTTTTTTTTTTTTTTTTAGAAATCACATTCATAAAAGAAAGTAATGTGGCTGAGGAACGTCAAGTTTTTATATTATTCTTTGGCATTACTAGTAAAAAAGTAACCCGTTTAATCGATTTTGAAATACTGAACACTCAATTTTCATTTAGCCACCCTGCAGAATTTCCTGCTAATTATTAACTAGGACAAATTGCCTCTATGTTTCCCTGGAAAAATCTTTTGAGTTAGAAGAAAAGTCCACAGACTAAGTATGCATACTACCTAACCAAATAGCAAGCCCAAAAACCTTGAAATACCATAAAAGTTAAAGGAAAAATGACTAGAATAGATATGATTCAGCAGGCTCCCTTCTGGGCATATATTTAAAGGAAATAAGATACCTGCCCTCCCATGGTCGCTGCAGCATTCATTATTCACAATAGCCAAGAGGTGGAAACAAGTGTCAGTCAACATATGAATAGATAAAGAAATTGTGATTTGTGCGTATGTATATATACATATATACAAACTTATACACACACACACACACACACACACACAATGGAATGCTATTCAACCTTAAAAAGAAGGAAATTCTGTCATTTGAGACAACATGGACAAACCTGGAAGACATTAAGTGAAATAAGCCAGACATAGAGGAAAAAATACTGCATGATCTCACTTTTATGTAAAGACTAAAAAAGTCCAGTTAGAAGCAAAAAGTAAAATGGTGCTTACCAGGAGCAGGAGGTAGGGAAAATGAGGAGATGCTGGTTAAAGGGTACAAAGTTTCAGTTATGTAGTATGAGGAAGTTCTAGAGATCTAATGTTCAGCACAGAAACTACAGTTCATAATATTGCATTGTATACTTGGAATTTGCTAAGAGACTAGGTCTTAAGTATTCTCATCATCTTAAAAAAAGGTAACTATGTGAAGAAATGGATACGTTAATTAGCTTGAGAATAGTACTCAGTTTATTACATATATTTATAACAAAACATCACATTGTATACCTTAAATATATATAATTTGCATTAATGATTTTTTTAAAATAAAAGGAAAAAAATTTTTAAAGGCAATGGAAGGAAGCCAATCGGACAATTTGACAAATAATGAGAGGGATACATTATCACACATTAAATTTTTAAAAAAGAATTCATGAATTTATATCAATACAAAAGTAAAATGAAAATAGGGGAAGGAAATCTCGTCTCTGCAGAAGAATGCCAACTAACAAATGCAATTAGAAATAAAGCATAAACTTTTGTAGCCATCAAAATAATAGCTACTTTAGCCCAGTTTCATGAATGCATTGGTTAAAATGAATGCATTTGTTGAATGATTGGTGAAAAATTATTGGACAATAGCATATATATAGTTTCAATGTATCACTTCACAGATCACTTATTAATTCCAAAGAGTAAAAGACACTTATACAGGTGAATATAAAAACAGTGGTATAGTCATTTTATGGATTATTATTTGTCTTTAAAACTAATGAATATAAAGATGTATAATATCAGGGGAAACATTAACTATATGACATTTAGAGAAAGAACAGAATCTAAACTTTTATATTATATGTAGAAAATGGCAAGGTGAACAGACCTATTAAACCAAAGAAAGGGATGGAGAGAGAGAGACAGAGAGGGACATTGAGAGATCAATTTTGTCTCCAAATTATGCAACTGTGTGGTCAGCATCTTTGGTTGTAGCTGGTGGCTGGTATTGATTGTGTTAACCTCTCATTGCGGCCTCTGTTCTAATTGGCCTTTTGTCAGAGAATTAAAAGAAAAAAAGAACGTATTACTAGGTATATTCAATTATTAGTCAGAGATCAATTTGCTTTTTATTTTTCTTCTCAGGTATGTTTTTTATTTCCAATTACTGGTTCACACCTGGCAATTATAAGAGAATAACTCCAATTCATCCATTTCACAAATTTAGCCCTCCCTACCATCAGTAAGAATGTGATATTTTTATGACCACATGAAGTAAAATAGTAGTCTGTGCTTAGTTAGTAACTTAATGTATCGAAATTAGTTTTTTTCCCTGTCATTTTCTATTTACCTGGAATTATCTGATTGCTAACTCCCTCATTAATGAGTAATATATTTTGAAACTTGCTCAGATAAATATGCCTAACGAATTTTGCTTCAACAATATAGATACATACATATACACCCAGACACTGGAAAAAAAAGAGAGAGAGAGGAAGCCAGAGGTATAGTCAAAAGCTTGAGAAAATCCTGGAAACTATAAAACAGATGGGATCACACTGGGGGAATATTAATAGATAAGAGGGAACTTTAGCTCAAAACATGGAAGATGATGTCAGTTCTTCCCAAAAGCATTCTAGAGAGGTTCCAAGTCTGAAGAATACAAAGACAGATGTGGACCATGGGGAAATAATCAGGAGAATAAGCTAAAAAGCTACATTCTGAACAGCTAAATTAGAACACCCTCTGCCACCACACACATCTCTATAACATACTTGGGTAACAGTGGCTGGTATCTTTGACAACTAGGTCAGAATCCAAAAATGACTCTCTCTTAGTTTGGATTCCCCAAAAGCAGACTTGTGGACAAAGACTTGTACTATATTTGGAAGGTGACTGGAGGAGGCACAAGTGAGGAAGTGAGACCAAGAAGGGAGAAAAGTCAATAAGGACGGTGTCAACGAGAACAGTTAACAGCGTAGCAGCTGCGGTATAATCCTGTTGGGAACTGAGAAGTGGAAGATGTCCTAGAATCTCCCCGACAGAGGACCGGGAAGCTGGGCCATCCTTCCATTGACTGAGGTATACACGAGCAAGAAGAATAACCAAGAACAATGAGGGATTCTCCTGGCGACAAGGACACGAGATGTGGGCAGTCGCAGGGGCAAGGACTGGGAGCTGCTGTCTCAGGGGCTCCTTCTCCTCACTCTGGAGCAGAAGAACAGAGCTGTTGAAAATGATGTTAGAGTAAACGAAGACAATCTTATTGATCTTTATGTCCGCCATGCAATACCGTTGCTCAGAGGGATTTGCCAGAGAATAGGTGGGGGAAAATGATGGAAAAGAAAAGAAAATAACATGAGATAGAAAAAAAAAAAAATGAGATTAAAAGGAGTAGCACCATAGACTGGTTAAGGAAAACACCTCTTGTAATTGATGGGGGTTCAACAAGTACAAGCATAAAAGTGAAATAGACAGAGAATGGACATAATGATAGACTCAGTCTCCCCCCAGGAAAGGTCCTCCGGGCTCTGTGAAGTCACCGTCTTTGTCCTCTGTTGGAACTACTCCAGTAAAGTTAAAGCAAGCTGCTCCTAAGGAAGCGGCAGAGGCCATGGATAACCTGAAGTTCCCAGAAGCGAAGAGGAAGATACGACTTGTCACATGGCCGTGAAGGAAAGTTTCCAAAAATGTAAATATAACTGTAACTGTAGTTTTTCAGACAAGTTCATATATACTGACTATTTACAGAGAGCCTGGTGATTGTGGAATTTTCTTAAGAGGTTTAAAATAGGTTCGGAAAAATAAACGCTTTCCTTCCCTTCCCTCCTTTCCTCCCTTCTTTTCTTTTTTAAAAGTCTTGCCTGTCATGCCCTGATTAGGAAAGAATTTCTTTTTAATCTAATAGCTTAGTATGTGTCATTCCTATTGACCCTAGTCAGACCATTAGCTGCAAGTTTGGTAAAAAGCATCTCATGAATTTTAGGAATTACTCTCATTAGCCTCTTTCACAGTGTTTTGGGAAATTAAATTTAAAAAAAAAAACTCCAATATTTTACTCTTTTGCTATTTTTATTAATTTTTTTTTTTTACCAAGCAGAAGCATATAACAGTTTGTCACAGTATTTTAGTAAATATTGCCACATTCATCCTCAAAAGTTCCCCAAGAAAAGCATCTTTGGGTTAGTACTGCTGGAAAACTATTCAGGATATACTGATAAAATCGCTGTTCTTTAATACAAATGTAAAAAGGAAAAAAAAAGGTAGCATAAAAGTACTGTTAATAGAAGAAGCACAAGTGATGAGGGGAAAACTTACCTATAATTTCACATAGTTGAATAAATTCAACTATATAAAAAAATTTAAGACTTTGCATCACTGCAAGTAAAGTCAAAACACAAAGGAAAAACAGAAAAAGTGTCTGCAACCTATATTGTAATACGCAAATACCTTTTGAAAATTTGAGAGAACAAAATGACCAACAATCTCATAGCAATACAGTCAAATGATACAAACAGTGCACAAAATCAAACAAAAAATAGTGGGCCTTCACAAGATGCACATAATAGAAGAAATACGTATCTAAACAAGGTACCATTTCTACATGATTGGCAAAAATCTAAAAGTGTGACAACATACTGTAAAGATAAAATTGTGAAAAATAGGTCCTGTCATCCATTCCCACTATCTATAGGGAAATTTGGCAGTATCTAGAAAAATATGCATTTGTCCTTTGAGCCAACCAATCCTCTAGTAGTTACATATACTAAAAACGCCCCGCCAATATTACTAAATGATGGAAGCACTCGGTTAATCATTGTGGCGTTATTTGCAATAGCAAGAGATTGGAAATAATCCAAATGTTCATCGATAGAAGATCAATTGAATAAACTATAACATGTTTACACAAAGGAATTCTGTGAAGCTGTTAAAAAAAATTTTGAGGAAAAATCTTATGCATAATATGCAGTGATCTCCAAGATAATATTTTTAAGTAAAAAAAGCAAGGTATATAACAGCATATGTAATATGAAACCTCTTGTGTAATATAGGTGGGATATTATAATAGGAATATGTTTATATGCATATTTGCTTAAAAACTGAGCAGCTAAGAACTGAGAAAAGCTATTATCTATATGAGGAAGGAAAAACAGGGTAGAAGGGATAGAAATGGAAGTGAGACTTCTCTGAATTTACTGTCTTACGGAGTTTGGCTTTGGAATCACATATTTTACAAATTAAAAAAATCAAATAAACCTAACAGAATAAAAGAAGCAATTTGAAAACAAACTGAAACAAATGAAACTAGCCAGCTGTACACTGAGTTTATGACATTAAGCACGGAGGAAATAAACTGTTTTAAATGACTTTGGAGCAAAGTATTTTGACTATAAATCCTTAGTTGGATACGCTATCAGAGAAACAGAGCTGCAAAAAAATTTTTAAATTACAAATAATAATTATATACACGTATGGGATACAACACGATGTTTTGATATAGGCGTGCATTACAGGATTATTGAATCAAGCTAATTAAATCCATCCCCTCACATGTTTATCAATTTTTGTGGTGAGAACATTTGAAATTTACTGTTAGCAATTTTGAAATATATTAGGTCATTAAATATGGAATGTCTGATTTCAAATCAAAAGTTTAGTTTATTATATCTCAAACAATAAGCAGTACAATTAATCAAAGTATGTGCCTAAATTATTGATACAGTTTTGCCCTTTTAACAGTTGCTTGTTTATGCCAGCAGCGAAGAAGCCTGGAGAGCGAGTGGATGAAACCTCCAAAGGTGTTTTCCACAGCTTGTTGAGAATTGTATATTTTTCCTTGCAAGAAGTGGTCCAAAGCTTGGAAGAAGTGGTAGTCAGTTGGTGCAAGGTCTGGTGAATATGGTGGATGACAGAGAGTTTCCAAGTCCAGCCTCTATAGTTTGAGCAGTGTTTTTTGCTACATGTAGTCTTGCAAGAGGATTGGTCTGTCTTTAGTGACCAATCTCAGCTACTTAATGGCAAGCATCCTCATCATTTCATCCAGTTGGTTGCAGTAGACACCTGCTGTAATCAATTGACCAGGTTTCCTGAAGCTATAGTGGATACCAGCATTCAACTACCAGATACCATTAGCTTTTTTTGGTGCATATTTGGTTTTGGACTGTGTTTCAGCACTTCATCTTTATCCAACCATTGTGCCCAATGCTTGCAATTATCAAAAAGAATTCATTTTTCATCACGCATAACGATACGGCATAGAAATGGTTCACCTTTATGTCGTGACAGCAAAGTAAAGCAAACTTCGAGATGATTTCTCTGCTGACACTCATTAAATTCACGTGGAACCCGCCTATCCAGCTTCTTTACCTTGCCCATTTGTTTCAAATGGTCCAGTATTGTTGGAATAGTAACGTCAAACCTTGCTGTTAATTCACACGTAGGTTGAGATGGATTCTCTTCCACGACAGCTTTCAGCTCATCATTATCCACTTTGGTCTCAGGTTGCCCACATGGCTCATTTTCAAGATTAAAATCACCAGAACAAAACTTCTCAAACAATCAATGTACTGTGCGTTCATTAGCCACATCCTTCCCACACATTTTGTTGATATTTGGAGCTGTCTGCATTGCATTGGTTCCACAATGGAACTCATATTCAAAAATAATGCAAATTTTTGATTTATCCATGGTTTCACAAAACTTGCTATAAAAAAGTTTGAAAGATAATCACAAGGCAAAACATGCATTTGAAAGAATGAGGATGTACCTTCACAATAAAAAAAAAGCGTCAAAGTGAAATTTCAGAGATATCAACTGTTTAGTACTTAAGGAAATTGAACATTCCATACTTAATAACCTGATATAATACATTGTTATTAACTATAGTCACCATGCTGTGCAATAGATCTCAAAAACGTATTCCTCCTGTCCAGATGAAACTTTGTCTGCCCCCAACTCCAGCTCAACCTCTGGTAACCACCATTCTACTCTCCACTTCTGTGAGTTCGGCTTTTTTGTTTCATATGTGACACCATGTGGTATTTGTCTGTCTCTGCCTGGCTTATTTTACTTGGCATAATAGCTTCTAGGTTCACCCATGTTGTCTCAAATGACAAAATTTCCTTTTGTTAAGGCTAAATAGTATTCCATTATGTATATATGTGCCACAATTTCTTTATCCATTAATATGTTTACCAATGTTAGGTTGTTTACGTATCTTGGTTTTTGTGAATAATGCTGCAATGAACATAGGAGGGCAGATAACTTCTTAACATACTGATTTCATTTCCTTTGGAAATACACCCGAGGTGGGATTGCTGGATCACATGGCAATTCTATTTTTAGTTTTTTCAGGAACCTCCATACTGTTCTCCCCAACGGCTATACTATAATAATTTACGTTCCTACCAACAGTGTACAAGGGTTTCCTCTCCTCCACATCCTCACCAATACTTGTCATCTTTTGTCTTTTTGATAATAGTCATCCTAACAGATATGAGATAATATCTGACAGTGGTTTTAATTTTCATTTTCCTGATGACTAGTGATGTTGAGCGTTTTTTCATATACCTATTAACCATTTGTATGTCTTCTTTGAGAAATGTCTATTCAGGTCCTTTGCCCATTTTTTAATTAGGTTATTTTTTTTCTTTCTATTGAGTTGAGTTTCCTATATAATGTGGATTTTAACCCCTTATCAGATATGTGGTTTGCAAATACTTTCTCCCAGTCTGTAGGTTGTTTCTTCACTCTATTGATTGTCCTTTTGCTGTACAGAAGATTTATAGTTTGATACAATCCCGTAGTCTATTTTTACTTTTATTGCATGTGCTTTTGGGGTCTAATCCAAAAAATCACTGTTCATATCAATGTTGTCAGGCTTTTTACCTATGTTTTCTTCTAGTAATTTTACTAGAAGGTCTTACATTAAAGGCTTTATTCACTGTTAGTTGATTTTTTATGTGTAAGATAAGGGTCAATTTTTTTTCTTTTGCATGTGGATATCCAGTTCTCATAACACTATTTGTTGAAGACACTATTCTTGTCCCATTGTGTGTTTTTGACATCTTTGTCAAAACTCAAACCATTAATACATGAGTTCATTTCTGGGTTCTCTATTCTGTTCCGTTGGTCAGTTTGTTTATTTTTCTGCTGGTTCCGCACTGTTTTGATTACTATAATTTTGTAATATATTTTGTAATCATGTAATGAATTTGAAATCTTCCTTCTTTTCTAATGTAGGCCTTTAGCGTTATAAATTTTCTTTAAGTACTGTTTTAGTGGCATCCTACAAATTCTGACACATTGCTTTTCATTTTCATTCAGATCAAAGTATTTTTAAATGCGCTTTTGATTTCTTCTTTGATTCATGAGTTGTTTACAAGCATGTTATTTAGTTAACAAATATTTGCGGATTTTCTGGAGATCTTACTGTTTTTGAATGCTAATTTAATTTCATACTCTCAAACAATTCTCCAGAATCTCCCTTAACTCTTCGAAAGAAGTATCATTAGAGGAGAAAAATTCTTTATATGGTAATCCACCAGTCCTGGAGGAGTAGGCAGAAGAGTGGGTGAAAGGGCTGATTCTTAAATAGTAACTGATATGGATCCACCTGTTTTCACTAGCATATCACCCCAGCAGCAGGAGTTTAGCCTTATCCTGATATTATTCTGTGGACACCAGGCAATTTGGGCTACTGCTTCTGATTTATGTTTCACAGTGGTAATGAAACAAGTGACAGTCTTCTTTGCAATTGAGTGTATAGACAAAAGCACAAGTTAAAATCTAACCCCCGAACCTATCCACCCTCTTTTAAGCCAGCTACCCTAGACTGCTAACACTCCCTAATCCCCATTATACACACACACACACACACACACACACACACGTTAGAGTCATTAACTTCCTCAGTGGTCTCTGTTTTTTATGTTAATTTCTCAGGCCCATGCTTTTCTCTCTCTCCCTAGTGTAGCTTTTAGGTGACGGAGCTAGCAACTCCTAGTTCACCATCTTACAGGAAAATACAGCCCATGGTATGTGGTATTCACCCACAAATCCAAACAAATATTTCTAGAATGCCTATTATGTTCCAGGCACTATTCTATATGCCAAGGATAACAGAAGTGAACAAAGCAGACAAAAATTCCTATTCTCTTACAGCTTACACTCTAGCAGAGGTAGACAGACAATAAACAAATAAAATCTAGTGTTTATCAGATGGTGATAAGTGGTGTGGAGGACAGGGATGGTGGTATGATTTAAAATAGGGCAGTCAAGGAAGACATCATTGTCCAGCCAGTGACAATGTGCAGAAGCTTGAAGTCGGTGGTGGAGTAAGCCTCACACACACACGAGGGTTTTCCAAGCGAGAAGAATCGCAAGGGCAAAACCCTGAGCAGGATTGGTAACCTGAAAAACAGCAAGGAGGCCACGGTGCCTGAGCAGAGGAATAAGAGAAAAGGTGAGAAAGATAATCTCGTGGAGGGACATTGTACAGACTTTGCATTCTACTCTGAGTGAGATGGGAAGCCATTAGAGGGCTTTGAGTGAAAAGGTGACATAATGTACTTACGTATAAAGGATCACTTCGATTACTATGTTGAGAATAGAGCTGAGGGTAGAGCAAGTGTACTTGTAAGAAGACCAGTTACGAAGCTATTATAATAACCCCGGTGAGGTTTGATTGTGGCTTGTACCTGAGGCATTGAGAAATAGTCAAATTCTGAATATACTTGCTAGGTAGAACAGACAGGCTTTCCTCATAGATTGGACGTTGGGTGATATGGAAGAAAGAGAGGCATCATTGGTGATTCCAAGGTTTCTGGCTTGAGCAAACAGAAGAGTGGACAATACAGAGGGAGACACTAGTTTGGACAAGGAGAGGATCAGTGCAGTTTATAATGTGCTAACTTCATGTCATCTATGCATTCTGAGCATGGAGATGTCAGGGAGAATGCTGACACAGGAGCCTGGAAGTCAAGGAAGAAATCCAGGCCGGCGAAATAAACATGCATTGTCAACATCTGGGTTTTATTTAATGCACTGAATGCGGATGAGGTCACCTAGAGAGTGAGTTTAGATTCAGGAAGAGCTGCTCTGAGACACTCCAACATAGAGAGGTCAAGAGTTGAGGCAGACACGACAAAGAAGACTGAGGAGAAGCAGCCAGTGAAGTCAGAGGAAAATCCAGATGCCAAGTGAGTAAAGTGTTTCAAGGAAAAGGAAATGATCAATTGTGTCAAATTCTATGGAGAGAAATTGCATAAGCTAAAGACGAAGAATCGACTACTGGGTTTTGCAGGGTGGAAGTCATAAATAACCCTGACTACACCAGTTCATACTGAGTCTTTATTTATTATTCGCCTAACTTATTCTGCCAAAGTAGAGATGTTTTAAAATCTCCAATTGACTATTGCATTTCTGTCAATTTATCCTTGTGTTTCCAATCATTTTTATATATTTCTTTACATGTTTCAATGAAATGTCATTTGGCTGTGTATATTTTCTTTACATATTTCAATGAAATGTCATTTGGCTGATCTATTTTCCTAACAGTTATATCTTCATTGAACTTTTCCTTAAAAATAAAAAACTATTTTTCCTGTTTGATGCTTTTCTATTGAATTTTATTTTATTTTACTGTGATCTCTGAATTAATACCTTTTGGAATTACACCAAAATCAGACAAAGTCCACAGAAGTTGCAATAGAAGTGAAAGAAAAATGTAAAATAGAAAGCAATTGAATTATAACTGAAAGCTCATTTTATTGCCCTGGAGAAATTGTTTTCTCCTGGAGCACAGGCCAAAGCATGAATGTAATTTTTCGATTTCTCTTCAAAGCTAATACGATAAACAGCCTCTCTCCTGGTAGACTGGACTTTTTGTCATCACTTTCTGACTTTGCCCTTCCCCGTTCTTTCGTATAACCTCATCTTCCATATCTCACGAATTATCTTCCTAAAAGCTAACAGCTGATGGAACTTCTCTGCTTAGATATCACTTTGGTCCTAGGTTACCCATAAGATATTGTCCAATTCCCTTAGAACAAAGCCATGAGACTCTGGCTTAGCCCCGCATAGCTTCCATATCTTGCCTGAAATTCCATACTTGTGCCCTTCCTACCCACCTGATAGTCCCCTAAAACCATCTGTCATGCTTTGTCATACCTAGTACCTCTGACCATGTTTTCCTCTTTCATAAAATGGCCTTCTCCTTTACCTGAACTGATGAATGTCCACTTCTTTTCTAAGACTCTTCTTAAATGGTTTTGGCACTTTCTCCAATCAGAACTGGTCCTTGATTCCCACCCTTTGGTCCCATCAACAATCTGTTGTCACCCCTATTGTGGTCATAATCTGTGACACTGCTATCTAGCTGCTTCCTTCTCTACTGAAGCATCTGGGGAGCAGTGACAGCACCCAGAACAAGGCTGGTACTTAGTCAATACTCAGTGAACACTTGTGGAATAAAAAAAGTAACTGACGAAAATATTGATTACATTCAGTAAAAGCTACAGGACAGTTAATATTAGTTTTAAAATGTTTTTGAATAGAGACGTGAGCAAGAATGAGAAAAAAGTAGATGTTAAATTTTCGTGGATCCTATGGAAGCATAATATCTGCTATAATATTTATGAGGTCATTTAATGAACAATATTTACTGGCAGCTTCAAAAAGTGCTTAACTTGGGAACATGTTTTAATAACCAATACTTAAAGATTTTGCAACAGAATCTGCTTCAGACAATAGTATACAACACTATTTTAAAGAAGTTATCTATAAGTTTTCATAAATAAGCAGACTAGGAAAAAGGAAACATTTGGAAATACTTTATTTCTATGCCAGGAAAATCTCACATAAAAGTCTTCATCATTTCATTAATTCACAAAAAGTATTAAATCAGCTATAATTAAAAAGTTCACATCAGACCATAAAGACTCCTTTTGTCTTCTCTTCCCCCTGAAATATAACAAAAATATATTAAATACTAATTAAATAAATAGGTACACACCGGTAATCCATTCTATTACTTTATATCAGGGAAACACTGGATACACAGAGAGAACTGAGGGCATTCTCTGAAGACTTTGAAACAAACTAAAAGAATTGTGCATTAATTGAGTCACTAATTTGACACTGCATAATTTTGTTCTAGTGTTCTTTAAATAAACTTTTTTATTGAATTGCATTTATTTTTAAGAAAATTAATGGTCCTTCTGAGGATCTATCTCATTATGGATTGATATTTGGGGATAATCAATATTATATTCAGCCTTGTCTGAATTTTTTTTTACCTGAAGTCATTTAAACTCCCAAAGCAGCTCGAGTTTTTGAAATCAGTTTTGGACCCTGAAAATTAAGAACAAATACAAATAATCCGATAAAGAAATGGATGGTTGTGCCAGTCACACAGTTAGCTCTCTACAATCCAGGGTAAAGTCACAAGTGTATAGATTAATGAAAGTAAAAATAAAGAAATGTATCTCTGATGCCAACAAGGTGGGATAGTAGAAGTCAGAGAGGAAAAGATATTCATTCATATCAACAGTAGATTTGTTTTCCTAAACCAATCTCCAGATCTTTGCCTATCCTCACACTACCTCCCCTTCCTCTACAAATCACAAATCATTAGTAATTAAAAGAGAGAAAACACTGCTACTATCTGTTAATGTTCTCTACATCTAAATGAATGTCCTCTCAAATCAGAGGACATTAATCTTTCTGTGTCATAGTTATCAGAAATAGTTTAACATTGTGTCTATTTTATCAGTTTTATCTGATTTGATTATCTGCATCCCACTCCCACCCGACGCCACCAAAAATATAGACACATGCCGATGAGTACACACACCTAAGCACACCTAATTGTGTTAGTTATAGAAAACCTCTCCATTTCTAAATATTATCTGTCTTTGGAGTTTGCACATAACAAAACATCCAAACTTTTACATTGTGAGATAGATAAAATTGACAAAAAGGCTGAACTATAGAATATCTTTTTTAAAATATAGTGATTCTATATTCAAATATATTTAGTAATACACACTGAATGTTTACAAAAGGTAGCCAATTAGCTTGATTGATAACCATTTCACAGTGTATACATCAAAATACCACATATACGCTCTAAATATATACAATTTTTATTTGTCAATAATGCTTCAGTGAAACTGGAAAAAGTAAGTTTTGAAAATGTTAGACACAATTCTCCAGTTTAAAGAAAATGTAGCCAAATATAAATCCAGCTAAAATTATTAAGTAATTGTATTAAAATAATTCTCAGTTAATACTCTATTCATACACAAAGGCATGCTTCTAAATGAGTTCAAAAACATTTTCAATAAATATATTTCCAATATCCTGTTTGCACAATTAATTTGCTATTAAATTCTTTTAATCCATTTTGCTGAATTGATAAATTTTAGGCCAGAAACTGTCCAAATCATCAATTATTTATAACATTCATTTTATAGTTGTCTTCACTAGGAAATAAATCAAAATTACTAATTATCTTAATATTTTTAAAATTATAATTCTTCCTAATATTTAGTGAGAAAAATATGATTATTTTCTAAATCTCATAAAGTTCTTCTATTTCTAAATGAAATTTAAATCTCTGACATTATTTTAAAGTTACAGGTTTGGAGGGGATCCTTTTTACTGTTCACTACAGAAAATTCCATGCCAGGTATTTTGAGTGTGAAGTGAGCTGCCCATACCTCTTCAGCAAAGCACGCTTCCTGCTCCTGGCCTTGGCAGCATTTCTCCAACAGGCCTGAGAAATCTGCAATGACAGCCTCAAGTTGCTCCTCTGTGATTTGGGGCTTTTGCTTCACAAGGTTAATGAGAAACCTATGATTTAAAATAAAACAAAATACAAGAGACGTCTGTTATGCAATGGTATCTTTCTTGAGCCTTCCAAGTGGAGAATTTTCAGAGCCCTAGCAAGCCTCACGCTAAACCCTCACTCCATCAACTCTCACCAGACTTACCACACATAACTTGTCTAGTGTTTTCACTGGAAAGACTGAGGCTGGAAACATGCCACACATTCCACTGATCTGGACTTGTACAGGTTACAGATAAAATACTAATAGTTCCACCATATTTATATGTAGTGAAATGCAGTCTTTTTCTTACTTGTCTAGAATTCCTTTCTTGTTATCTCTTCTAAAGTGTGTCTTACCCATACTCAAAGGCTCAGATTTCCAAAACTTGCCATCCACAGTTATCACACCCACACCTGGGCACTGGCAACACTAATGCCTGCAGTACTCTTTTCGCAATGCTTTCATGTTGGAATTAATGTTGGCCAGGGCAATAGAGAAAGCTCGCCAGAGGAGGTAGCATTCTTATTGGACCTTGAAACATGTCTCAGATGTGATAGCAGAAAAAAGGGAAGAATGAGTTTTCCAATGAAGGAAAACCATTTACAAAGCAAGCATTAAAATGCATGAGAATTTGGAGAACGTAAGTTCCACTGACTTGCACTACCATCACCATTACAGAACAGCTCCCACCATGAAGTGAGATGTGCACGTCATTTCTTAACACCCATAACTGCATAATTGAATCAAATATTATGGTTATTCTCTTCAAAGTGTAAACAGTATAAAAGAAGATTCAATGATGTGTTTTTTGTGCTTGGAATGGACGTACTCAGATTTACTGCAAAGATACACCCTTAACCCCAAAAATAGATTGCCCATTTTTTTTCAACCCAAAATGTATCACAACAATAGTTATGAGAGATATGATTTTTACAAACAGGAAATTGTCGGCCCTTGTGAATTTTTCCAAACCTACTTCCCAAAGAGGCTGTGAGGACACTGACACAAAACTATATGAAAAGATATTTTAAGCGTTTGGGGGGTAATAATGTTCTATTAGTGAGTCCAAAAGTGTTAGGTGTATAAGACAGAAGGATTGGTTGCTCTCTGGTATTGTCAGTCTTCTCCACGCTAGCAAATAACAATGTCTTACTCTTGCTTCATTGTTTGCAGCGCCACACCCTGAGCTTGGCACAGGTCCTTATGGAAGATGAACTTGTCATCAGAGAATGAAGGAGGGACATATGTTTCATCCACCACCAAGCTGCTGAAGCACGGCCTTCTGTTGGCGTAAGACGAAGTGCAACACTGGCCAACACCAGGGTTTACAGGAGTCGCTTCATGTCTGATGCATAATTGTCCAATAATAAGGTCAGCCTGGGTAGGAGAAAGAGGAAGAAGACAGCAAAGAGATTGGGCATTAGCCATAAAGTTGGTACAAGTTTCCTGAAAACTGCTGTAATAATTTCTAATGTCCAGTAATTTATAATTAATATTACAGGAAAATTTGCTCAGAGGATCGTGTAATACTGTATTATAAATTCCAGCTTTTACCCATCTGTTTGGGATAAGCCTCAGCATTTAGTGGCAGATGTTCCATAAGTAATGATGAGGACAATCCCTTTAGCTATTTGTGTCAGCTATTTGAAACACATTTCCAGTTACATACATACTTCCAAAGGGGAAAAAAGTCTCTGCTCTGACCTATGAAAACCAATACGTAGGTTACATTTTTGGTATACATCTAGTTGAGCTTTCCATTTTACTTTTGAGATCCAGAGAACCACTTTCTGAAGGTAAGAATGGTACAGACCTGGCCCTTTTATTCATATATGTGCATACACACACAGACATACAGCTAATTATAATCCTAATTGAAAAGCAATAGGACCGATGCGTGGTTGTCTTTCAGGTTTTTCTAATGTAGAATCCTCCTACCTACCACACTCAAGAGATATTTCTTAAGCACCTAGCAATGACTGGTAGTAAGAGCTAACATGTTTTGTGTGCATGCTATCTATCAGGCCAGTGCCGTGTGAGTTATGCAGATCAGCTTGTTTAAAACAGCTGTCCTGTGAGGCTGGTACAATTTTCATTCTTAAACATCAGATGAAAAAGGTCAAGCTTAGTGAGATAAGTAACTTTGCCAGTGTGACAAGACTAACAGGTAGTGAAGTGGGATGGGACTGTTGGGAGGTGGCCTCTGGAACCTGTACTTCTGAACCTTGACCCACCCTGCGTCCCTGCAGCTTCCCAACATATGGAATTCCATGAACAATTAAGGTGATGTTTAATCACAGGAAACTCTCCTTTCACTCCTAAACGTTGGTGAAAAATTCCACAACATGAAGACTAACTAGCAAATAATTCCCCATCATCAAAAAGAAGAAAAGAGATAAAATAGATATACAAATTTGTTCACAATTACGACTTTAAGGGGAAAAAATAATGAAAACAAATTCACCTATAATCATACGTATGACACTTATGACATCAGGAAGTAGAGATGATTGGCATTACTAACCGGAAATCATTTCATTACTATTGAGAACATGGGACTTACCCTGTACTGTACCCTATGCCCTGTCGAAGGGAACAAACCGTCCCTAATGTCATAATAATATTATAATATTAAATAATACATTTAAATAAAATATAAATAATAAAATTATACTACAGAGGCAAAAATGTAAGTATGGCTAAAATAAAATGATTAAATTTAAGGTACCAAAGATTAAGCTTTTTCTTTTTTTAACATTATTTACTGAGCAAAACGAGGAAATTATGAGTTGAATAACAGATTAGTGCTATCTTTTTCTGTACGCAGAGTTTGCTCAAACATTGTTGAACAAATGGGCGGCCCTTGACGGATGCCCGGTCGCCGCCACCCACCGGGGCTGAGCTCGCAGGCCCGCTGCGGCGACAACTAACCGAGCAGGCCTCACAGCAGGCCTCCACGCTGGTTTTTGCTGTTTCCCCTAGCGGGGGGAAAGGAGGCTATTTCAAGCGAGCAGGGAAGAAACAGATGGCCCTAAACAGGGCAGACACTCACCGCGCCCTCCCCGCAGGCCAGTTGTTTGTCTTCGCTGAGGCGGCAGCAAGCGGCCCCCGCGGCCGCCATTTTCCTGGTGAGGCCCAGCAGCTCGGGCGAGGCGAGCTGAGGGGCTTTCTTCGTGTACGCGACGAGAAACCTGAAAGAAGCGTTTGTCTTACCAAGCCCTGCTGAGATTTTAGACATGAGTGAGTTTTAGACATGAGTTTTTAGACACCTTGCTCCTTCTCAAAAACTGTCTCCTGGTGTCAGGTGACATGAGGTGGGCCCATCTGTTTCCACACATTTTACTCCGTCCCTCCCCATATTCCTGTCACACCAACATGTCACCACGGGAAAGCAAACTCTGGACAAGGGGCCCACCCTCGTGCCGAACCTCAGAGCTTCCTTGATTTTAACTGTGATCTTTTGGTGTTATAAACTATGATGGAATGAACATCTTCACTGCAAAAATTTGCACAGTATGGGGAACCTAAAGCCAGTACACAGATCAGACTTTCTCTTCCAGGAAATTGGGTAATCACATTTCACTGCCTTCCAAACTGAAATAGGAACTAGAATTAGAGTAGCCGTGGGTTCACTAATTTGAATTTATATTTCCCCTGTCTGTTAATAATTTTAAATCACTACAAATACTGTTTACAAAAACATACGCATTTTGCAAATAGTATTCTCCTAATTTCTGGAAGAGGCCGCAGCTTCGCTTTGCCAACGCTTGGCTCTCCTGGATGTATTTCTGTAATTCTTCTTCCTGAAAAGACAAGTATTATTACAAAAAGTTTTTTATTTTCCTGGACACATAACTTGGTATATAAAAATTGATCAATATTGTATTCTATTATAAAATCAAGAGTAGAAAAACCAATCTTAGAGGTTTTTTTAAATATTAAAGATGGTGAAGTGTGAATTTTGAGAAGTAAAGCAAATGGATTTTGGGGACATTAAGTTTAAAACTTTATGAATCACAAAATTATTTAATGGCAGAATTCAATCTTTGGTTAAAGGGTTACAGTTCTTCCTGTACAAAATTCTTGCTTTTCTGAAGCTGTCCAAAAATGAATACTACCTTTATTTCTGCATCAGAGGACTTTTTTGGTTAACATTTTTATTTCTAAAGTAAGCCACTAGTTGCTGATTGCTAGTTAATTACTACTTAATATCTAGATAACTAGTTAATATACATAACTAGCTAACTACTAATTAACAACTAGAAGCTTTCAAACAAACAGCATTTTTAATGGATGATATCAATCCAGTTTTTTAGAGTCCCCTAAAGTTCTAGAGCAACTTACTCCTTTATCCTGACATTCAAGAGGATTTTCAGACTGGAAACACTTCTCCAATAATTCCTGATATCCTTTAGCAACTCTTAGAATTACTGAGACAGCAAGATCAGGATGTCTCCTTGAATATTCATGAACAAAACTGAAATATGTGGGAAAAAATATCATAAGTTATTGGAACTAAGAGACAATATGAAGCCATCACTTCCCTGATTATTCCTGTACAATATGGCACACAGAAGTTAAAATTCAAATACATAAACCTGGAAATCAAATATGATTTGAGCTACATGAATGGCAAAACTGTTAATACAAACTATAATCCCTCAAATTGTCCTGCAAAAATGGTTTTTTGTTTTCATTTGCCCCTCCCACTTTGGTTTCTCGACTGCGGACTTTACATTCACTCATTCAGCAAATATTTTTCCAGTGCCTACTCTATGCTAGCTTTGCTTTAAGCAGAAAGGAGTCAATGATATATAGGATAAAATGCCCGCCCTCTCAAACGCGTAAATTATGGAGGTGGAAAAAAATAAACAAGAAATAGGTCATCCTATTTCAGGTAGTGATATAGCAATAAAGAGAAATAAAGGAAGGAGAAAGAGAGGTGACACTTAAGGCAGAGGGGTCAGTAATTTAGCGTGTGGTCAAGAAAATCTCTCTGGGCAGCCGACAGAGGAACAGAGATCAGCTGAGTGAAGGAAGCCATGCAAGTGTCTAGGGGAAGATCATTCTTGGCTGAGAAAATTTCTACTGCAAAGAAACTTTGCAATTCAAGAACTGCTTCTATTAAACAAACAATTAGCTTTAGCTGTATATGGATGTGTAAACAAGATAATTCTTGAATTTACTAATTGTATTCCCAAGTTATAGAATTAGTTCTACTACCAATAAATTGTCAATATGTGTCCCTTAAATCTGTACTTTGCTCTAGTTTACATAATTTTATTTAGCAGTGCAAACAGTATGTGAATGTCTAATTTTATGCAACAATATAATATCATCAGGGAATATTAAAAAAAGAATTGGACCATTATTTTCATTACTGCATTAGAATAAGACTCTTAAATTTAGAAAGACCTTTGGAGATCATGAAGTATAATGTCCTAAGATCTGCACAAATCCCTCCTCTAAATTGCGTTCATAGATACACACTGTACAATAAAGGAGAATGTATTAATTTGATTGTTTGCTTCTCTTAAAGGCAAATAGAACATGGCCTATCGATTATATTACAACAAACTACTGTAAATGTCTACAAACACTTTTTGATTTTCTTAACAAATACAAAACATATTTAATAAATAGTAAATAAGCTGTTCCAATAAAGACCTTCTATCTAGCATTATCTATTGAGTTATATCTTGGGGGGAAAGTTTTTTAAACATGCTTTGCAGAAGAGCACATTCTTAATCATGAACCCTTCTTATTACCAAAATATCCACATCTTATTTGAAAGGTCAATGGTGGCCTTCATGTGAGTAATCCATACAGGATGACAACACTTCTTATTCCAGATAAATTGATATAAAATAAAATACAACTCCATAAACAAGCCAGTTAATAACAGGAATGGTGAAAGCTTCATCGTCCTAAGGTAAATCCCATTGCCTAGTTAATCTGTTTAAATCTATTTTGGCTCAGAACATTCTAGCCAAACATTTCTCACATATCGAACTCAAAACCCATAGCCATCACTCTCCATTTCAACTATGCAAAGCTGTCAGCCACATAATAATCTTTACTCGTATGAACATACATTTCAGAGTGTGTTACCTCGCCAAGAAGATATTTTTTTCTCCAGAAGAAAATTGGTTGAAATCTCTATCTCCTAAAAATCTGTTTAGATTTGGAGATAGACCTTCAGGTTTGTCATCATTTTCTGCATGAATTATACATTGACCAAGTTCAAGTGTGGGCAATTTGCAGCATTCTGCTATTTTGCTTGACATAGTATCTTGTTGAGAACATATGTAGGACATAATTTTTGCCTGTAATGAGAAAAATAAGATATGTTTTAAAGGTTTATTCTTTAATGTAGGACCCCAGGGCCAGTTGTAGAATTGGAAGGGCTGAAAGAAGGGAGGAAGGATGAAAGGAAGGAGAGGGGAGTAAGGAAAGAAGGAAAAAAAAAAGAGGAAGGGGGAAGGGAGGAACAGAGAGAGGGAGGGAAGGAGGAAGGAAAGAAGGAAGGAAGAAAGAAGACATTTTGTCTCCTATTTTAGTGCTTTCTCCCCACTTTTGCCTTTCCTCACTCCTTTCCACTTACCCATTTGTTCAATAATTCTTTCTATACTTGTCAGGTAAACAGTTTTATTTTAATAGGAAGCCTTTAACAACAAGAGGGAAATGTACTCCTCAAATTAAATGGCATGCATGTTGCTACGTACCTTTCCATTAGCATTCAAATTTGTCACTAGACAACATTTGAAGCTGATACAGTAATATGGAGCGCTAGCTTTCTCTGTGAGAAATTACATGAGAATATTAATCATCTTTATCGGAACAAACTGCAGTGACCCACTCTGACCTCCAGAGCGCAGTCTATGGACAATAAAATGGCAGTACCTGAGTGGCCAGAAGGAGACAGAGCTTAGATGCTGGCCATGGGACTGAAAATTCTGTACATTCTCAGCAGGGACAGTTAGAATCCATTATTCAGCTATTAAAATCCAATTTACATAGCATACTAAAATTAATTTTTCCACTGGAAAGGAAAAGGGTGGTGATGAGCTCCAAAATTGAAAAACTAATTTGTAAAAAATGACTATGAAAATCAGTAAAAGTATCAATTAAAGACTGAGAAAACCAATCTCAAAGAAAAAGAAAATAGTTCTTGTTGATGTCCTTAATAGGCAGGTAACTACCTCTAGAAGGGAGAACAAGTGAAGTGGGAGAGTCCCCGCTTGTCTTCCCCAGCCCACAGGACAGGAGGTCACTCTCAGGACCCCCGCAGCCCGGTATCCTGCTGACTTCCAGGACTAGCTCAGGGGAGTGAGCTGCCATAAGGCTTTTATCAACACTTTCAGCCTCAGGTAGCCATATTTCAGCCCTGGTTTTCAAACCATTTGAGTATCTAAGAGCGATGACTTTAAGCCCCCTTGGATTTTAATCTCCTTGTTGTATCACAGGGGACCAGAGAGAGAATAATTTGGAAATAAATAAGCCTCTCACAATATTTAGGAAGTCTAGGTTGGCCAAAACTAGACCAATGCCATGCTGCTTAAATCACCACTAACTAGAGCAGACTTGCAGAATTTGTTGCCAGGTATTTTTGTTTTCATTTTTTAATTCTCCTAGAGCCCTTTATTCATAGCTCTTTCTGGCGCGGCTAGCTTTTTACCTGTGGAACCGTTTCTGTGTTATTTTTGTTATATTCATTCATTCATTCAATGAACTATAATAGAGTGCCTCCTTCCACGCGCCAGGCATTGTCCTACGGAGATAACAGTAAACAAAAGACAGTTTCTAACCCCAAGGAGGTTCTTGTCTTATCTCTTTCATCAGGCTATATAAATTCTTTGAGCTCAGCTTGTGCCTTCATAGCAAGCGTCCCTTACAGTGGCTAGCAGATAGAAAGTACTCAACACAGATTTGTCAAATGAAAGAATAAATGGATGGAAAAATAAATACATTAAAATTAAGGAATCTGTCCCCAAGACTCCATGTGGAGGCCTCCTGAGAAGTTCCCATCTCCTTTAGAAGTAAGAAATGGATGGGCCCTGGTCTCACCCAAGGGAGCATCTCTAAAGTGAAAGCCAGCACTTAAGTCAGACAGCCTTCCACCCTTTAGAATGAGACAAAAAGAAAGAAAAAGAAATGGAAATATGTATATATTTTTTAGAAAGCAAAACTCTTCACCCCATCCTGCAGACACTCCAGGACGTCTCCTCTGCAACATTGCTCGTGGACATGGGCCGCATCCAGGACCAGTTTCTGGATTTCAGTAAAATTAACTTTGGTAAACTTTTGACTCAGTTTAGTAATAGTTCTAAGGGGGAAAAAAAAGAAATTAGAAATCGTTCTTGGTCGTCTATCAAAAGCAAAAGAATTTATAGAGTACTAGGACAGTTGAAGCTTCAAAGAGAAAGAACTTAAGTGTTCTTATCGTTTAAAAAGAAAAGAAAAAGCGTTTTAAGTCTTGTTGATTCCAGCCCTGTCTTTCAAAGCAGTAGCTCTGTAAACTGTGACCTGGCCCCATAAGTGGTATAGAAGTAATTGCCTTTTCCTAAAACCTTTCTTGAGAATTGAGCTAAATTCTATCTTTTGCTATTCATCCCTGATGCTGAGCATTTAAGATCATTGTAGTGAGTGGACAGAAAAATTGAAAAAGATAAAGAATTTAAAAATGGAAGATTTCATGAGAATTATAGTCATTTTTCACCAGGAAAAAAATACTTCTGAGAATCCAGGGAGGGTTGCATATGTGCAAATTCATGAAACAAGAGAAGAAAGTGGAGCAGAAGATTCCAGGCACGCCACCACGCCAAGAAAACAGTGCAGCCAAAAGGAAAGTAAGAAATAAAAATTCTGGTTTCTTCTGCGTATTTCATTAAATTTTTAGAAATATCTGCATGAAACCAGTGCTCCCTAGAGCAAATGGTTGTGTTGTTGCTACTGATGACGTGGATTTTCTTTATAAATTTAGAGCATTTAGCTTTAATCATTTATGGATAGCAAATGATAAAGTCATTATAATTCTATCTTAATTTCTTTTTTTACTAAGATAATTTAAATAAAGTAGTTCACAAATTGAGCTGAAGGGTAGTTAAGACATAAATCTGACCTCTTCTGAGAAGAAATTTCAGTCACTCTGTGGAAGTAATTCTATAAGTAAAAACTTTAATCGAGGTCTCTACTCTGTACAATACCTTTTAATGCATCATTTAACAAACAAATAAATAAATAAACTCTGAAGGCATATACTTACTACTTTTCAATTAGCAGCTTAGATAGTCTCCTATACTAGAAATGTTTCATTATAAAATAGTTGAAGAATACTTTAAACAAGTTATTTAATTTAAAATTTTCTTTTCTCCTGACACTAGATTGTAATATCATTCTCTCAAGGGAACATTTTCATAGGAAGCAATAATTGATATAACGGGCTTTATAGCAAATTAGGAATCACAAATAATATAAAGGATTTTTTGTTAAGGCAAAAGTTTTAAAAGATATTCAGTGAAGGCTGGTCTCCTTGGTAGAGGAACTAGAAAAATATGGTCTAATGATGAGGTATAATTTGATTGCAGGCCAGAACTTAAGTCTCTTAAAGAATAGGCAAATAATATAAATCTGCGAAGTTGTCTTTAAGTATTATTACAGCCAGGCTTTAGTAAGTGTTAAACAGAAGACTGATCTGTTAGCTTCCTTTCCATCCTAAGTGTTGATGATTCTAATCCCATTAACTTTCGTCAAAGGATATTTCATTCTCTACGACAGCAACAATGAGAAAAATGAACCCAAATTTCAAAATGGTAGCTCTGTAGATAGCACCCTGTTCCCTAGATAGAGCTTAACCTTACATGGCTTGGAAGGTTCGGGATCCAAAATTCTTCATTACTGCACATGTATGTTGATTTAACAAGCTGCTTTCTCTTAATTCTTTTGTAATTGATGCTGCCTGGATGCAGAAGAAACATGGTGTCATAAAGCATGTATTTTTTTGACATGCTCTTAATAATTAGAAAAATAGCTGGTATAGGTAAAATATGAAATATTAAATAAAGTATTTTTTACTAAAATTTATAAATGCCATATATTTTGCAGAACATTATTTACTCATTTATTCTTTTGGGTTACTTTATATGCATTTATGCCAGACAGTTTATTGAAAGTACCTTGAAACCAAAACATTATAACTTTCCCATTGGGAATCATTAGCGAACTATACTTTTAGAAAACTTTAAGACAAACTGAAGCTTGCTAATTTCTTAAATGTCTGTTTAGTTACAAAAAATAAGATTGTATCACAGCTTGACATTGAGAAGAGTCACAATTCTTAGGAAATTTTTGTGGTAGAACTTCTAGTGGCGAGTAGTTAATTGTGGTTGTTATTCTAGCTCTCACTTCCCTAAACCTAAGTTTTCTTATTTGTTAAATGACAGTAATACACCTCACATTTGTTCTAAGAATGAAACAAATAATGAATATAAAGCATTTATCATAGTTCTCTTTCATGTACATTATCATCTCTCTCTCTGTCTTTCCTTCCCCAGCCCAGCAAACGCACTTCCTTATTAATAAAATAATTGTTGGCTAAATAAACAAACAAATACAAAAACCCCCAGCAAATCCAACTGTTTTTCATGCAAAGAATAGCAAACTGCTACAATATGCTCTATCCTGAAAATGATACTCTCCACAGAAAGCATATTTGCATTTCTAACTCTGGTTTTGTCGAGTCATAGCAGGCTACAGTGTTGACCTGGACATCCACACAAGTAGAATACCTTTGTTTGGAAGCATTCGATGGCATTTTCAGCTTTGCAGCAAAGTGGGATGATTTTGTCATAGCGAGCGGCTGAAGAAAGCACGGTAGGTGCGTACAGGAAGGGGTGTCTCCTTGCGATCTCATAGATGTGTCTGCAAAGTGAATTGCCCTAGAAGATTTACAAATTCATAACAACAGAACTACCACTGCTTCTAACTAAACCCTCGGATTTGTGTAAAGATTCCGAGAACAACAAAGAAGAAAAGCATTTGTCTTTTTCTTTACTGTGTTCCTAAGAGGAAAATGATCGTATTCTTTCCACATGCTGCCAAAAATGTTCCTCACTCAAGATCCTTAGGAAAAAATTATCTGACAGCTAATACCAGATTCTATTATGAGAACAAAATAGGCAGACATGCTGACCGCGATTCTTATCAAAGTGTCTTATTCAATAAGCCTACTCATGTGTTTCAGAGATCAGCAAGGCCAGATCTCTGGTAAGGAAAGCAGAAAGGTGGACTCTTTTTCCCCCTGTCACTGCAGAATAGTGTTAATCACCTGGGCAGTCACCATAGCAGAGGTGTTCCCAAGACAGGCTCTCTATTTCTCTGGTTTAGTCAGTAACACGGAAGATGGAAGTAATGAAGACGGAAGAGTTAGATACAGCCTTCTCCATCAGAGAACCCTGTGTTCAAATGTTCTAGCAGTGCGCCCTCAGCCAGTTGTCTAAGCTTCAATATCCTCAGCAACTAAATGGGAATAAGAAGAACGAAGAGGAATGGACAAGGAGACTTCAAAGGTCGTTTGTGAGCATTAGCCAAGCAGACGTTCCTACAACATCCTAAGAGCTCAATAAAACTTTGCCATGTTTACAAATCTTAATGATGCCTAGATCTCTAACAGTTTTTATTTCTAGGCAATTTGGTGAACACAAAACACCAATATATGGCTCTGGAAAGATCATTTCATACAATATTAAAATATTCTTGGACAAGGTAAAATTGACAGATTAGACGGGGAAAAAACAAGGTGTATCTCAAGAGACTAAAGGAATCTCTGCTGGGTCTATTGTGTGGTCTGTACTGCATCTAGCATGCTGTGGAAATAGTTACACTTAAAGTTGCCCCCCTAATTACCTTGCATGGGACCTCAACAGAAATAACGACAAACATCATTTCTACTTTTCCATAGTGGGAGCACATTTGCAAATTGCAGAAGCACTAAATTCTGCATGATACTGCTCTCTTTCTGCGGCTTTCATCTACTTTTAAACTGGATCCTTACCTGTTCATGAATGTCTCCCTGTCTTCTTCATATGCTTTACAACTCGCGACAGGTTCTGGAATTTGAAAGGCCGGAATGGACGCTGGAGCGGCCTTCTTGTGTGCAAGAAAACAGTTAAGTCTTTCATCTTCACTTTCGCTGCAGCAGTCTGAAAGTCCATGCTTTTCAGGAATTTCTTTCTCATGACAAATTTCTTCCAGAAAGACAGATATCTATAAGAAAAACTTTATTTTTAATGAAAGACAACTAACTTTACTTAAAAGTTCTGTAAAACACATGAAAAGTTTTCTAATGTCCAAAGTCAAAACAACAGATTAAGAAAAATTCCATTCTATAAAAAAGACATCTGCACTCAAATGTTTATAGTGGCACAATTCACAATTGCAAAGATGTGGAAACAACCCAAGTGCCCATCAATACATGAGTGGATTAATAAAATGTAGTATATGTATACCGTGGAGTTCTACTCAGCCACAAAAAACAATGGTGATCTAGCACCTCTTGTATTATCTTGGATAGAGCTGGAGCCCATTCTACTAAGTGAAGTATCCCAAGAATGGAAAACAAGCACCACATGTACTCACCAGCAAATTGGTTTTAACTGATCAACACTTAAGTGCACATATAGTAATAACATTCATTGGGTGTCGGGCAGGTGGGGGGGAGGAAGAAGGAATGGGTATATTCACACCTAATGGGTGCAGTGGGCATTGTCTGGGGGATGGACACACTTGAAGCTCTGACTCAGGTGGGGCAAAGGCAATATACATAACCTAAACATTTGTACCCTCATAATATGCTGAAATAAAAAAGAAAAAAGAAAAGAAAAATTCCCGTACAAATTCCAATGTATTTAGTTTCAGCCTGATGAGATAGATTTCTTTGCTGCCTTATGGGAAATGAAATTTTGTTCTCCAACCTTGAGCAATACACATGACTATGAGACAAAATTATTTTATTTTAGAAGAAAAAAAAATCCATGCCATATTTTGTCTCTCCCCTTCAATTTTGAATTATTTTATTTTTCCCTTCTATGTTATCAAAATTTGGCCTAGGATATATAAGATTTCCTTTTTCATTTAAACTGTGTTTCAGACACGGATATTCATTTTGTTTGACATTCTTATGACAAAACAATGATCTAAAAATTAGATATTATTTTCAGTTAAAAATAAAAATGATTTTGAAATGTAGTAATGATTGGATTTGGAACTAGAAAAAATGATTTTTAAAAGAAACACTTCTCCTTGGTCTTTATTACATATTTAGCTAAGATGTTTTAAAATGCACATGCTTCCTTCTTTGGTGACTTAATTTAACCAAAATCAGATAATATCAATATTGCAAAGAAAGCCTCTGAGGACTATGTGTGTTTCATTCATCTCAGGAAACGTTTATTTAGCTTTTACGATGGCTACATAATATTTAGAGAATCCTGGAGAGCTTACATAAGACCTCCAATTCCCAACTCACATTAAAAAATGCCTTTAAGTTTACAATGATGAATCGGCAATCTACAAGATTACCTTTAACCTCTGATTGGATGTAAAGTTGTAACAGGAAATGCATTTTGCATTTTATACACATTTTTACAAGATTGTCAGGACAAGCCAAAAGTAGACATGCAAAAGAGGGATTTTTACCAAATCATGCATTTCAGAGTTGGAAAATACTTTATCTTTAAAAAGACATCTCCTGTGTAATATTCCAGGCATATTGTCCTTTGGCCACTTCATCAACCCTCCATGACAGAGGGTTCTCTGGGCATGTTGTTTCATAACTGGATAGCTCTAGCCAGGATAGAGTTTTTTTCTATATTTACATAAAATAAATAATAATAATTATTATTTATTGAGCTCCAACGTTGGGACATCCTTATATTAAAAAAAGTATTCAATGTTTATCTCAGCTTCAGATTGAACTGGGTATCATGTTTTGTTGTCGTTTGTTTGCTAAATCTGGCTATGCACCTCACATCCACTATTGCATAGAGTGTAGCGTAATGAAGCTTCTGAGGGTGCTAATTCTGGAGCCAGGTGGCCTAGTTTAAATCCTGGTTCTGCCGTTTGGTGGGTCCCTTAAGAAAGTTACTTAACCTCTCTGTGCCTCACCAATTATTATCCCTTATTTTATAGATAGAAAGCTAAAGTTCAAAGAAATTAGATAATATGCCCATGGTCGCCCACATAATCTTATTTCAGAACCTTAGCTCTTAGTCACCATGTTTAGATTGTCTCTTTACGATAGCCACCCATTGTTCTCTTCTGCCCTCTTCAGCAATTCAGAATTAATCTAATTTTTCTTTCATTCAACAGCTCTTCAAACATTTAAATGCATTTCTTACGCCATCCCTGTATCTTCTCTTCCGCATGCTAACTTTTGGTCAAATATCACAATGCTTTTTTTTGATCATTCACTCACCTGGTTTTCTAAACACCCTGCAGGCTGCTCAGTGGGTTTCTCGATTACAGTCAATACATCTTTCACCATCTTGCTTACTTCCTTGTAAGTGGCTTCTTGAACAAACTGGGCAAAAAACACGGTAGCTCTGAAACAAAAATACACGTGAATGCTTAAGGAACAGAAATAGCAAGGCTTATTTTTCTCGAATACGGTTTTTGGGTTTTGTTTTGTTTTCTGTTTATGGTATGACCTGTTTAGGAAGGGTGACCTTTAATAAAAAATGTATATACAATTTAGCCATTCAGGAAGAAATTTCAGTCTTTTTATTGTTTTCATTCCCCATAAATATACATATAGATGTTAAAAGTCAAAATGAGTGGGTTTCCCATAAAAGTGGTTCTTTCTTTTGTGGTCACCCATCAACTGCAATGCACCCATAATTGAGGGTGTCTGTATTCTTTACAGTTTCTTTTAAATTTAAATAAAAACTTGATCATTAGACCTCTGACTGTGTCTACTCCCAGCATGATCAAGGCCTGATCCAAGACTACAATGCTCACGGATTAATTCAAAGTAATGCTTGTGCAGGTTTCTGCGTGCTAGCAGTAGCAACAACACACTGCTTTAAACTCCTTATTAGAAACTTCAGAAATGTGGAATGGAAAGACAGTATTCAAGAGAAAAACATACTCTCCACAAATACCAGAAGATAGAGTATGTCACCTTTTATGATTTGCTACCAAGATTTAAACAGCATGCAGAATAGAGAACATTGTAATATCATCCTATTGATATTGGTGAGGAAAATTCCTGAATTCATAGATCCTGTCACTGCTAAGACACTAATCTTCAGTTTCTAAAACCTGATTTGGTTTGTCCCATGGAATTTCAAGGAATTTAGAGGTTAATACCTAAGGCATTGGCCGACAGTTCAACCTCTTCATTATCAATTTAATATTCAGTATCAACAACTTTTCTTGAAATTGTCCAATTTGCTTTCGTACTTTTAAAAACTAATAGAGCTACCCCATTTCATTTAATTACTTAATAAAGTTATCATTGCTTTGTGCATTTAAAGTGCATTTATACAAGTGAAACTTACAAGTCAGCTAAGTTCACATCTGCAGCACATTTGGAAGAATCCAGTATGGAAGCTGGAAAGCAAAATAAACGTCATGAAAAATGATGTTTTCGACTGCAACCAGGAAAGTAATCAAGGTTACAAATACGTATTTTTATACAATGTCAGAACTAAGAAGAAGTTATGGATCATCTATCTAAACATCTTAATGTTATACTTAAGAAAACTAGGAAACTAAGGAATGAAATTAACAGGCATAATTTATAGTAGACCTGGCACTAACATCCAGATTTTGTCTTCCAGTTGTTCATTTTTCCCCTGTAATGTGATGCTGTAATAGGCCTGAAAATAAAATGTTTAAAAATATATTTCAATCATCCTTTTGAACATGCCTATGGTACAATTTGCCATTCCCATATCCCAATCACAGTGCTGCTTCTTCAGACAGTCAAATGATGACCCATTTTTTCTGAATTAAGAATAAAGACATTACTTATTTTACCAGTCTGTAGGAATTTTATACATGAAGGAGCCAGAGCTATGGCCTGGTGTGTGTGTGCATAATTTTTTTCAAAGATAACATATATCAATTAAATAACGTACAAAAAAATTAATTCAACATGGAGCACACCAATCATCCAGTGATCATGCTGAGCACTGCTATGATTTTGTTAATCTCTTATAAAGTTACAAGTTTATCTTTTATCTAAATATATCCACATGTTAAATATTTTTCTTCTGTGTAGAACAGTAAATATGACAAATAAATCAAGACAAATGGATGCACGCAAATTTAAGAATTTTAAGAATTTTGATATATAGAGAAGAGACAAAAAGAAAAACACAAAATATCTCACCTATTCCATATGCATTCCTATGCAGTGTTCTGGATTCGGTAAAACTTAGTAGGAAAACTAAAAAAATTGATTCCACCCACTTCATGGTTGCTAGTTATTTCGTTGTTAGCACTGGTAGGAGAAGAATATTGAAAATGGTGCTGAAATTCTTTTATACTCTTTTCAGGCAATGCCTGTTAACTAGTAACCATTTGCTGGTGTATCTGTTACTTTACGATATTTCCTTAGGTTGAAGATGGGACAATTTGCCAATAATTAACAGCATAGGGGTTATTTGTATTTTATGTTCAAGGACACAGACCTCTTTTGGTGGAAAAGGGGAAAAATCTTGCAAATTCATTCCATCTTGTGAATACATTAAATATTCTTCACAAACTACAGAATATTCACAGAGATGATCTGTCCCTAAATTGCAGAATAATTAATTCATTTCAAATTAATAAGTTAATAAGGCCATAAAGAACAGACACCAGCATCATTATGCAATTAGACTAAATAAGTACATTAATTCTTTAAAACTATTAATTGAATGCCTACCATATGCCTGGCACTGAACACGTTGTCTGACCAATTCAGACTCTTCATTAAAGAATACATTGCTTGATTATGTTGTTATTGTTTAGCTCAAAAATACTTTTCATCTGTATGACATATTTGTATGTCAATAAGGTATATTTTTTAAACATAGATCTACTAGTTACTAGATACTACTAGTTACTAGGGTACACATTTAAATAAAAGTTTATCATCAGTAACACTTCTAACAGATAACAAACATTTATCATAGCATGAACAAGATCTTAAATGCTAGTCAAGTAAAATTTCCATTTATTTGCTAGTTTTTGTTCATTTTCTGCTACATATGGCTACCCTAGGTATTTTTTTCTTAAGAACACACTAACAGGAACAGGTAGGTCTTCCCGAAAGTTCTTTCTGGTGAGAGGTGGCACTGACCTTGTCTACCCATTTAGATGCTAGGATAGGGTGCATGAGGCACAGCTCTCCCACTCTCTCCGAGAGGGGCTTTCGCTCTAATATTTGAAAACAAAAGCATTAGTTATTAAGAAATAACTGAAAAACAATAGTCATAAAGCATTAGTTACGAAGAACTGAAATATAGTTTTATGAATCAAACTACATACAGCTTCAGCTAAGCACGAGCAAAATATCCCAAAGCCTTTCACGGTGTCTGGTTCACAGTCAGGAGTTCATAACATTTGCTGAATGAATGATAAATGTACTCATTCAAAAATAAGAGTTTAAGGTAGAGGAAGAGGTTACATTTGGCAAATACCAGATTCTATAAGCTCTGAAATCTTTGTAACTTTACAAACCACATTTCAGGTTTTATGCATATATATATATATAATCTCCAAGACTGGGCAATCCAATCTCATTGTTTCCTCAAAATATTAGAGGGGACATTTGTAGAAATGCCTGGCAAATACTAGGCCTCTACTAAATTATGACTATTTTAATATTATAAACATACATATAAATAGACACAAAACTGCAAATAATATGTACATATCAAGCCAGATGTGTGTTGTGTCAGCCATCGCTTCATGAGGATGGTGATCAGACAACAACAGGAGTAACAACTTCACTGTCAGTCCAGGCCTTATTTAGATATTTTCTCTATATTGTGCTATTTTTGTGTCACCCTACTGAGCAGATGTCTGCTATTCCGTGTCATATGATCAGACAGGCCATATAGTGCAGTGTCAGACGTGTGGATTTGGGGACTAGGTTTGAATTTTTGCCCTGTCACTTATTATTAATAATTACAAGATTTGGGGTGAGTAATTCAATTTATCTGGGCTTTCTTTTCATCTATAAAATGGCGATAAGTATAGTACCCCTCCTTCGTGGTTAAATGGGGATTAAATAAATCAATAAGCATAAATGGCTCAGAACAGGGCCTTGCACAAAGTAGCACTTGCTAGATGGGGGTTTTATTTATTCATTCAACAAAAATGTTGAGTCTGCACACCAGGCCCTGTTCTTTGATGGCAATAATCAGCAACAAGAAACAGGCGCCATTGTGCTCTGGCTGAACTTACCGTCTAACAGGAGAAACTGCTACAACAGCAATCACAACACGGTGCGATGCACGCTGTGATTAGTAGAGTGAAAAGAGCAACACCTGAAACTTTTGGAGGGGTCAGGTAAGACTTCCTGGAAGAAGTAACATTTTAGCGGAGACCTGAAGAAAAATTAGAGGTGGGCAAATAAAGCGGGAGGGAAGAGTGTTCTAGGCAGATGTAGAAGGCAGTGGAAAGGCCAACTGGCAAGGGAGAACAAGGCGTATTTAAGGAATGAGAAGAAGGGCAATTCAGTGAAGCACAAAGTTTAATGATAGAACTTACAACCTACAGGGAATTTCCGGCAAGGCCGGCAGGGGCCACATCTCAAAGACCTTTTACATCAATTTTAGACCTTCTCCCAGAGCAATGGTAGACTACAAAAGGGAGCTAATGAAAATCATATTTATATCTCGAAACTGCCTCTCTTGTTACAAAAGGGGTCAAGGCTGTGATAAGGAGACCAGTTAGAAAGTTTTTGCAATGACACTGTCAAGGAAGTAGCTGGACGAGAGCGGTGCTAGTGGGGAATGAAAGCTATGGATGAAGTTAAGTGGTACGAATGACATAAAATCAAAAGGACTTAGTAACTGAGTACGTGCTCGGTTTTAGATCTCTTGAGCTTCAGATAGAGTGACCAGTTTACCCAAACAGTCCTGGTCCCATGCATGTTGACTTAGTGTAATTATTAATCAGGCCCCCTTTCCACTCTCAGAAACATTCCAGGCAGAACGCGCTGGTTTGCCTGATGAAGTGTCTTTAAGCCACCCAAGTGGAGAGGTTGATGGGCATTTGAATACTGCTTCTTGTCCTCTGGAACCAGACTGAGGTTGGAGATGGAGATTTGGGATTCATTCACTTGTAGAGGGTTATTGTAGCCAGGAGAGGGGTTGAGAAACAGAGATGGTAGAAAAAGCGGAAGCTTGAGGAAGACTAGATTTTACAATACAAGCGATAAAGCGGAGCTTTGGACCAGAGTTTGTATGCTAACAGCAAACAGTCCTCTGCCTATATCATTGCTTAAAGTTTAGTCCAAAGTACAGAGTTCGCAGCGAAACCTTTTCCATTGCTCTGATTTTGATTCTGTTTACTTTTTCATAAATCTGTGAAGCTGCTCAGAAGCAACCTGGCACGATAAACTGGATTTTTGGTGTCAGAAAGCTTCAAATCTAATCTAATTCTAATCTAATTGCCACATAGCCGATTATTAGCCATATGACATTAGGCAAATAATTTAATCTCTCTGATTCTTAACTTTCTCACTTATATCACAAAAATGATATTTCCTCTGAAGTTTATTTTGATGTATAGATGGAATGATGTATTTTAAATGCCTGATATCTACTGAGATTAAAAAAGATGACAGTAATTATTATCATTATTAGCATGGCATTAATGTTAAATATTAGATATATTCTCTTCTTCAGAGCAGTCGAACTGTGCATGTGGGTTACTAAAAAATGCCTTTGCTTCCCTCATTCTGAGATTTCTGAGATGCTTTTCATTTTTTGTTTGTAGGTTTAAGTGGTTGGTTGTTCGAAAGTGGCTTTTAATCTCCACTGCCCTTCCCATCAATGCTTGTAACGACTGTACTCAATCTCTAAGGTCTATATCAAATAATTTTCCATGAACGTATTTCTGATTACTCCCTAACTAAAGAAGAGCTCTCTCGCTTTTGACAATTTATAACACCTTTTAGATTATTTTCTCATGGAACTTCTTGTTTGATGTTTTATCACAGCCATTTGTAAGCTATGCAATTATTCCTAGATAGTTAACTTCTTTTTTCTTCTTTCAGAATGTAATGGGTTACACAAATTTTGGTTACATAATTTGCTTCTGAGCAGTTTGAGTCAAAGTTGTAAGTGTGCCCTTCACCGAGTTAATGTGCACTGTACCCGTTAGGTGTGAATTTACCCATCCCCTCCCACTTGATTCCCCTTGAGTTCTACTTCCATATATACACATAAGTATTGATCAATTAGTTCTAATTTAGTATTGAGTACATGTGGTGTTTTTTTTCCATTCCTGTGCTACTTCACTAGGAAGACTGGCCTCCAGTTCCATCCAGGTTATTATAAAAGATACTAGATCACCATTTTCTTTTATGGCTGAGTAGTGCTCCATGGTATACATATACCATGTTTTATTAATCCACTCATGTATTGATGGGCATTTGGGCTGATTTCACATCTTTGTGATTGTGAATTGTGCTGCTATAAACATTCTAGTGCACATGTCTTTTTTATAAAATGCCTTTTTTTTTCCCTTTGGGTAAATACCTAGTAATGGGATTGCTGGATCAAATGGTAGGTCTACTTTTAGTTCTTTGAGGTATCTCCATACTACTTTCCATAGAGGCTGTACTAGTTTGCAGTCCCGACAACAATGTATAAATATTCCTTTCTCTCCACATCTTCACTAGCATCTGTTCTTTTGGGACTTTTTGATAAAAGCCATTCTTACTGGAGTTAGGTGATATGTCATTGTGGTTTTGATTTGCATTTCCTTGATGATTAGAGATGTTGAGCATTTTTTCATGTGTTTGTTGACCATTAGTTGATCTTCTTTTGAAAAGTTTCTGTTCATGTCCTTTACCCACTTTTTAATGGGGTTGTTTGTTTTTTTTCTTGCTGATTTGCTTGAGTTCTTTGTAGATTCTGATTATCAGTCCTTTATCAGATGTATAGCATGCAAATATTTTCTCCCATTCTGTAGGTTGTCTATTTGCTCTACTGATCATGTCCTTGGCTGTGCAGAAGCTTTTTAATTTGATCAGGTCCCATTTATTTATTTTTGTTGTTGCTGTGTTAACTTCTTGTATTTAAAGACTCATCTTTGTGATTTCTATGGTGCCTAGCACAACATCTGGCACAGAGCATAACCTCTATAAACAGAAATTGAAGGACACTGAATCAGACAGTTGTAGTCAGGATTTTTGCACTAATTTAATTGTCTTCATTCATTTGTTGACACAAGTGAATGACATATCTCTCATACTCTTCTCATCACAGATCACTACTGAAATGTTTACATTTATGTTTTCTCAAATATTCAGGGTCCAGAGGTCCCAAGCCAGGTCTAAGAAGGGGGCAGTACTTAGGGTCTTGGTACTAGACCAAGTTATCAAAGTATTTAGCTTAAAAAAAGACAGTTTTCCTTCATCAAAGGGATTTTATCTCTGGTTTTTAGAGGGGAAAAACATTTTTTTTTACTCTCTTCTACTCCATGAACAAAGTGAGAGGAATCAGAGTCAGATTAGGCAACCAATCTGCCTGCCAAACTTAAAAGGATAGAAGTGCTTTGAGGTCAGCAAAGTGAACTAAGACATCAATATGGGTCACACAGAGATAGAGCAAAGCAAGTCAAGGGCCAATCAGAAATAAATTTCATAAACATGTACTTTTCATTAACAGCATTTCTCTTTTGATGGGTTGGCTGCTTATGCTAAGCCGGGCATGAGTTCTTAAAACAACAAAACTGGTCCACGTGCTCAAATAGATTATATACTACGTAAGAGAAACACCATACTTTGAGAGCATCTCCTAGAACAATAATTTGTACCAAAAAAAGCCTTTCCTAAATCCTTTTTTGTAATGATTTTTCTATATAGAGTTCCTCTCTTTCTAGCTTCCATAGCAATGACAGAGTGTAAGAAATAACAGAGGGAGTCTCTGGCCATCTGCCATCATCAGCATAATTGCTAAATACTTCCTTTCCTTAGTGTCTTAGTCCATCTGTGCTTCTAAAACAAGATGCCTCAGATCGGATAATTTATAAACAACAGAAATTTATTTCTCACAGCTTCAGAGGCTGAGAAGTCCAAGATCAAGGCACTGGCAGGTTCTGTGTCTGGTGAGGGCCATTCCTCATAGATGGCACTAGCTAAGTGTCCCCGTATAGCAGTAGGCCACCTCACATAGAGCACTCTCTTCAGGCTCTTTTATAAGAGCACTGATCCAATCATGAGGGCAGATTAATCACTTCCCAAAAGGCCCCAACTCTTAATACTATCACATTGGGAAATAGGTTCCAACATTTGAATTTTGGAGAGATACATGCATTCAAACCATAGCATTTAGCAAGGTTGAGTGATGGCTCACTGTTATAGGAAATTCTGAAATATCCCCTACATGGTCCAGAGATTTCACACTCTGTTATGGGCTGGATGTTCCCCCACCAGCCTGCCTCCCCAATTCATATGTTGAAGCCCTAGCCTTCAATATGATGGTACTTGGAGAAGAGGCCTTTAGGAGGTAATTAGGGTTAGATAAGATTATGGGATCTGGACCCTCGTGATGAGATTAGTGCTTGCTCTCTCCAACAGATGAGGACACAGCGAGAAGATGGCCATCTATAAGCAAGGAATACAGCCCTCATCAGAAACTAAATCCTGCCAGAACTTTGATTATAGACTTTCAGCCTCCAAAAATGTGGGAATATAAATTTCTGTTGTTTAAGTCACCCAAGGTATGATATTTTGTTTTGGCAGCTTGAACAGACTAAGACACACACACATACACACACACAAACACACACACACACACACACACACACAACCGTGTAAGTAAACATTTTTCTCGTAGGAACTATATGAAATAAAAAACTAGAATTATTATCAATTATTTTTAAGCAAATCATGTCTCTTCCCTTGTTTAGACTATATATTTTTAAACAAGCACTCTTTATTTAGAAAAATGCCATCACTTTTGATGTTCCTAAGAAGGAATAAGAACATATGTGCTCTCCGGTATTCGTGGGAGGTAAGAAATTCATGGGTTTTTAAGGAACCAGCCTCTAGTGTACAGATCTCATTTGGCTAAGTAAGTGAATAAAGAAATTTGTGACAAACAGAACTGAGTAAGACCTGAGTAGAAATAAAGAGTAAATATGGGAAAGTGATGTGTTCATTTTCATGCAATATTTTTCAGATATTGTCCAGTTAACTTTTATAGTCTAGTGTTGATGAAATTACACAAGACTCACAAGAATTAAATAAAATGGACAAAATGGCTATTACTCCACCTATACATTAACCGTCATATATAACATTTGATTAACATAAAATATTTCATTCATCAGAAAAAGATTCTACCTTTCCCAAAAAGACATATCTCAAAATGCTAAAGCTTTTCCTTTGATGCCATGCAAGTATTCACATACTTATTCTCTAGTTACTCACAGAAGAGAGATAATTGGGATAACTCTAGACCCATCACAGTGAGGCAAAATGGCACCAACGTATGAAACATTGCTAGGTCTGCCAGCTTTGAATGTGCAGTTCTCTCTGCATTTTTACTGGGGGAATTTTCACTATTTCATATGGTTAAAATAAAATGAATCATGATTATTATCCTAAAACACAAATTTGCATGATTTAAATTTGCATGAAATTCAATTTACTATATTTGCTGTTGCAGAAGTCCAGGAAATTATTGTAAGTTAGGATTCTATGATTTGTAGTTTAGAATATTTGTAGCCCATAGTATACATCAATTTATTCACCTAATTTTTATTAAATACTCATTATGTACCAAGTTATGCTAAGCGCCAGGGGAGACACATGGACTTCTAATTCATAACCATGAGAAACACTATCTAGTTGAAGAGAGAGCTACATACATGAACAGATACCGTTAACGGGGCCTGCTGTCAGGAGTCAGAATGACTTGTGTTCAAATTCCAACCTTAGGACGCAGATTGCATGTATGAAAAATGGTTATAAAATCTATAATAATTATAATAAAACATAAATGTAAATAGGAATAAAAAATGAATGTTAATGCTATAATAAGTCAAGTTCAAAGAGCAAAGGAGTATTAAGGAAGGAAGGGACTGACTCTAACCAGGGAAAGTGACCTTTAAACTGGATTAAACATATAAAAAAGAGTGAGAAAGACAGCCCCAATGTTATAGAAAGAACTCACGTACGGAGGCATGAAAAGCATGGTGTGCTAACAAATACTGTGAAGTTCAAACTGATTAGGGTATTGAAGGGAGGGTGAGAAGAGAGATTGGAGAGGTGGAAGGCTGGACTTTATAAAGTGACTAAGAAGAACAAAGAGAGTCGTTAGGTCAGAAGGGAAGGGTAGGAATGATGGGCTTCCATGTGTAGTTTCCATATATCCAATACATCTGTTATAAAATAGCAGTCTTATCCAATCTTAGCTTCCCCTTCATAGACCAAATCCCTAAAACATTAACAGTACTAATAAAAATAACTGAGCCCACATCGCTCAACACCAGGAGGCACTCTTCACACTCTGTTCTACATTAATAGTGCCCTCTGGATTTATGTGACATCTGCATGGACCCATAGGAAGCATATTAATTTATCTATTAAGATTTAGAATAATGATTAAAGAAGTGATACTGACACACTTGCTTATTGTCCAATCAGGGCACACAAAGATTCTTCTTACTGTCCAGGCACCATCTCTTCCTGTCCAGGTCCATGTACCATCTCTTGCTGGTGCTATCTTCCTTATTGTCAAAGGCATCTCATCCCTGGCTAACTTTATATCTCCCATATCAAGAAAAAAGTAGCAATGCTGTTATTACTCATGATGTAATGGTTCTTCGGAGCCTGTTTGTATTGAAACAAATAAATCTTCTTGCCTGTACGGTTCTCTATTATCATACATTTAATTTAAAGCTGGTTACATCAAGATTGATAGTGCTGCATTATCCATCATGTCACCATGAATTTGGGCTTCCCATGACTCTTTTAAATGTTATTACTGTGCTTCACTGGTGATAAACACTAATGCAAGTCTCTGGTCATGTTAAATTTGCTACTCAGACTTTGTTAGCATACACACACAACAACACATCTTTCAACCATGATTTCTCCTGAACTCTTAGGCCATAGTCACTGCATTTTTAGAATGTGACCTCTTTTAATGATAATTGCACCACTGTTTTCCACACACAGCCACCAATAGGAAGGATAGGTGAGGGGCCTGTGATGCAGCACGAGGCGTGATCACATTCCCGCAAGGAGTGTTTGGCAGGGCTTAAGACCAGCCCAAAGAAGCATAATGTAACCACATGGATGGAGGCAAAAGAGGATGTCAACTGAAAGGGCCCATGTTCCTTGCAGAGCAATGGTGCCCAAAGCCCTTGGAAGAGATAGGCATGGCCACTCCAGAGACTGCATCACACTCAATGTGGAGTTTATGGAGAAATGGAGTGATCACCCTGAGTGGCAGCAGCAGAGAGTGCCCTGGATAAAGGATCCAGCCAGCAGCCCTGCTACCTTTACGTACTGCAGACAAAGGTTACTCTAGAGCAACACAGACAAGAAGGAGGTGCTGGGTGGCCCACGCATGCATCTGACACCAAGGGTGAGTCAAAGGCCAGAGCCCTGAGCTTATGCTGTGTTCAATGTAAGTCACCCAAAGCATCTGTCATAACTTCACAGAAGAGGGTAGAAAAAAAATGAAGCAGACCTGCATAACTTTGGAAAATGATGTTTTGACTGGAAATTATAAAGCTAAGGACAAAAGGAACCATACATAAATACTGTACTCTAGTTGGTAAATTTGATTTTCGTGGAGGTATGAGTCCATAATTCTGAAACTTCTTTGCAAGCATCATGGAGATGAACAAATAAATAAGTGGAAGGTAGATAGTGGGAGACAAGTTTCTCACTGTCAAAGAGGGAAGTTACACATAGGCAAGGGGGAAGGCTAGAATGAACCATGTGGTTCTGGATTACAGCCAGAGATATTAGTATGAGCTCATCTTTACCCAGAAAGATAGATGCATAGTCACAGAAATAATTACAGACACATACATATGTGTGGGTTAGCAGTATACATACCTGCATTTCTTAGCTCTGTTCCCTGAGAGGGTCTAGAAGCAGTGATACCCCATTAGCAATGAGCACACTCAGTGCTCAAATCTTTGTCTGTGAAACCTTCTCTAATTCAAGGAACCAGTCCTCCTTGAACAAATGGCTGTTTCTAGGTCTAGGGAAGGGACAATACAAGATGAGCCTGAAGCATTTTGCAGTGCCAGAAAGTAAATAAGTGTTCAAAAACAAAAAGTATGGGGTTATGTCAAAGGGATACAGGAGCCAACCTAAAAGGAGCCCCAAAGGCCTAAGTTGGAATAATTTGAGAAACAAAATAATGTAGCACTGAATTATAAAGTTTTAAATAAATATATATATAAGTTTATATAAATAAGAAATTGAATAAATAAATAAATAAGAAATCTTTCTTACAGAAGAATTCTAAATAAGATATGTAGATACCCTCCTTCCAGAAGCTTAATCCCTCTCCCTCTCTGACTTTTAGTCAGGGCTGGATTTCATGACTCGCTTCCAAAAAATAGAATAGAAAAGGGAAAAATAATAACTTTATAGTAGAGAAATCTGGCAGATACTACTTTAAACAAGTGATCAACTTTAATATCCTTGGTAATAAATCATATTGATAGCATATCATGTACCCCCTGATATAATATGAGAACAGCCTTTCGCGCGCGCACACACACATACACACTCACACACGCCAGTGTGCCTGCACCATTCTCCTGTACTATGCAGCAAAAAACAAAAACAAACAAACAAAAAACCCAAACAACAACAACAACGAAGAAACCCTGCCACTGACAGACAAATAGCTGGGACAACACGCTGGCCAGAACCAGAGCGGGCACGGGCTCCTTAGGATCCACTAAGGAATCTGGTCACTTCCACCGGAAGCGGGGATTTTTTTTTAACTTGGTGCCAGAACAGCACTTTTGAGGGTCTATGTCTAAAAATTTTAAGTCCTCCTTCAGAGCCTGACACTGGCCAGGGTGGCAGTGCCATCTAGGCCGGGCGCCCAGACCTGATCCCGTGTGGGTCCAGTTCAGCGGCAGTGCCTTATTGAAAATTGTCTAGGTCTGTTTCCTGGTCCTTCGACCAGCCGGGGCCCACAATCTCCATTTCTCTCCTGAGCTCTGTCTGCCCTTTGTGATGATTGCAGCAAATTGGGAAAATGTCTGATACATTCAGTGTAGACCAACGTGGGGGCTGGGTAGGGAGGGGACAGTGAGATGGCGGGGAGTGTGGAACATAACACTCCAGGAAGGGAAGGAGCCTTTTTTTAACTTGGTACCAGAGCCTTTTTGCAAGCACCATACTTAAAATGAAACTATGAGGCATTATTATTAAGAATAAGTTGTCGAATAGCATGTACAGTATGCAACCAATTTCATAAAATTAAAAAACAACATACAAACTAATAAGTCTATTCATGACAAAGCATATAAATTCAGACACAAAGATCTGATAGGTCTGTGAATTCATAGACAAAGGTCTGGTAGGTCTGTAAATTTACAGATAAGGGGATGATCCGAGTGATCACCTCTGGGAACAGGGAAAAGAGGCCCAGCATTGAGTATAACATTTTAACTTTGTACAAGAAACTTTCAGCTCCCAACTCTTGTACATGATCGGTTCAGTATACTTTAATTACTCCTTCCTATACATGCCTTCAGATCTCCAAATCCCCTCTTCCAATAATGCTTTTCCAAACTTCTTACACTCTTCAAGTATCGTTATCCTAAACTGTCTTAAATTTCTTCTAGGATCACATTCTTTTTTCCAATTCAATTAACTACTCTTACAATCATCTCCATCTCCTTTGTTCCTCACTGTTTCTTATACGATCCCAGTAGTAAATAAAGAAAACCATGCCTTATCTATACCATAGTTTTCGTTCTCTTATTCAGAATTACCGTATGTTAAAATATTGTTTTGAATGCTTATAATCTATACCTCATAAGAGTATTTTTTTTTTAATTAATTAGCCCATTAGGAACTAGAAGTCCTCTAGCTGAAGTCAAGTAAGAGAAAACATTAGAACTTTCAGAGAACCTACAAAATGTTCAGGATGGCAACACCCCTCTGAAAAATAATAGTCCTGGACCATTATAGTAGAGTCTTTTCATTTTTTATTAATTGCAGCACAGAGAAAAGAGGCAAAATGTTTAAAGAAATTTATGTTGCTTAGACAGGGTGTTGGCTTTACACCAACAGAAAAGAAAAACAGATGAATAAAGCTCTTCATTTCTCTTCCTCTTATTCTCAGAGTAGGCTGAAAAACAAAAGGAAAAATGTAAGTGCTACTTGTAAAATGGCATGTCTTTTTCAAGTCTATCAAAACAAAGGCCAAATTGTTTAGATTGTCTTTCTGAAATTTTCACCAGTGGAAACAGTTCGGGCCTGTCCTAGACTTGTAAGAGCTGCATTCTCCTGCTAGGCCAGCCAAGGGGTCATACCAAGAAATGCTGTGAAGTCACCCTTTATCACTGGTGCCATCAGACTCCTCAGGCTTCAAACTCAGAAGCTCTTCATCATCACTCTTCTGAATTATTTACTTAATACCTATTGTTTACCTAAATTATTACAAACAAAAAGGTATCTTCTCAAAGTTAGAACCTTACGAAGAAAATCTTTCCACTTGGTACTAAAACCAATCACATTTTGAAACAACCAAATTTGTGGAGCTTCTAAGCTGCTTCCTTGTCGAATGCACTATACATAGGTATTATCGTATGGGCAAAAAGTAAGTTAAAACCTAATAGTGGAATAAACGTCACAATCAGTTTGGAAAATATGACAATAATTCATGTTAAAAAATAGTTGAACAACTTGTTTTTAAAAACGTTTTATTATTCTTCTATTTTTTAATTCTCCCCAAAATATGACAAACAAAATGGGTAAAACATGTTTCTGTTCAAACATCTACATTTTAAAGTGGGCCCTTTTGTCCTAAGAAAAGAAATTCTGTTAAAGTTCAGCATGTTGACAAACTGGAAATTTAGTATCATACTATTCACTATAAAGATCACGGATGCATCATATCCTCCAGTGGAATGGATTTGTTGAGCTACTAGGTTGAACCATGTTAAATCTCTGATATTCACCTGTTTTTGACTGACAAAAATGCTCTTTCATATGATTGAGCCTGATACCTAGAGAATTCTCCTGCTAAGCCATTACTTACTTTCATATGAGTCCAAATAGGACAATGGTTAACTCTTAAACTCTGGTTGGAATTTAGAATCTTGGCTCCACCTCTCACTACCTGCGTGGCCCTTTTCAAAAATTACTTAACCTATGCCTTGATCTGTACCTTCATTTTCTCATCTACAAAATGGGAATAAATAATGGTACCCAACTCAGCCACTATTTTGAGAATTGAAAAATGTATATAAAGAGCTTAGAGGAATGGTTGGTGCTGGTCTGTATGACTCTTGGCAGTAGTCAGTCAATCTTTGCTATTTTAATAATAACTATTATAATTACTTTTTTAAAGTCCAAATATAGTTACCTGAAATGCTTGTAATTCTGATGTTTTTAGGCTAATGCAGCTTGACTTGCAGCAACAAGTTTTGGACCCTGAATACAAAGAAATGATGAATGTTAGGAAAATATTAGCATTACTATTAGGATAAAAGATTACCACTTACATAGACATTGGTGATTGCAAATTGATTTCATATGCGTCACATCCTTTAATTCCAATTTACTACTATAATCTCTAGAAGGAAGCCCACGGACATTCATTTCCCCCACTGGAATAAAAAAATTACTGTCGTACCATAGGGAGGAATATTAAATGATTTAGACATTTAAATGCAAATTTCCCCCACTAACCTGTAAAATCAACCAAATCACAGACCACCGCTTTTCAAGAAAATGTTTAAATAAATTAATGTTCTGGTTTAATGATCAAAAAGATTTCAGATCTTACAAATATTTCCATCAATTTTCATAAGCACCACAAATTTGGAAACAGAATATGCATTATAAACATAAACATAATAACATGCCGCAGTGCAGCAGGAGATAAAAACGAAGAACTATTTTGGTCATTTTGTAAGACAACTGTATGTAGAATAAGATCCCTGTGCCACATGTATAGGGTGTTCTTAGATATATAAATTTCTAAACCCTATCCTAACTAAATGCACAAAAATGGAAATTAGACATATTAAAATGAAGTCAACTCCAGTACCTCCTCAGAAAAGCAGGCCTCCTTATCGTCAGCCTTACAGCACTTTTCTACAAAAGCTGTGAATTCTGTCATGACAGCTTTCAGTTGATCACTTGTTGCCTTGGGCTTGTGTTTCACGAGCTCAACAAGTGCACTGCATTTGAATGGAAAAAGAAAAAAACAACAGGAAAAAGGTTACTGACATAAAAGAATATGGAGATAGTAAGGATGGTAGTGCCATCATTTAAGATTATAAGTCTTACAGACGGGCAACTCTGAGTTTGAGGCCAAGATATATACCACTATAAACCTCAATATTCCCTTCTGTATAATGAGGATAAAAAAATTCACTTTCATAGGGTTGGTAGGAGGATCGAATGAAATAATCAGTGTAAATTGCTCAACATCTTACACAGTGTCAGTAGATCTCTATTCAGTTAATTTCTAGAAAGCATTATGTCATTGCATTCATATATTATTCACATTTTGAAAGCAATGTCACATTGAATTTTACAGTTATTTAAAAGATAAAAATGATCCTTTAAAAATTATCTCTAACATTATTTTGAAATTTTCTCATCTGAGAATCTTTCCATTTGGTCTTTGAAATTTGCCCCATTCAAAGTTAATAGTGGAGAGGCTATAAAAAAGATTATCCAGACTCATGGGATCTGGTGGTTCTCTTTCATTGACATCCGCAAAGACAACAATGCCAAAGAGAAAGTTGTGCGGGCATAGTAGGTTTTGCAATATTACTCTTAATATTGCACACACACACACACACACACACGTTAATCCACCCCTGCTTCTGAAAGGTAGCTTTGTCAATATCTAAAAGCAAAAAATCATCATTATTAACTCTATTATATTTTAAAAATACTCACAAAGTCTTCAGCACAGGACATTCT
>CAUYRB010004972.1:0-28383 GCA_963574695.1 Propithecus perrieri
ATTAATTTTTTTTTTTTTTTTTTTTTTTTTTGGGACAGAGTCTCACTCTTTTGCCTGGGCTAGAGTGCTGTGGCGTCAGCCTAGCTCACAGCAACCTCAAACTCCTGGGTTCAAGCGATCCTTCTGCCTCAGCCTCCCGAGTAGCTAGGACTACAGGCATGTGCCACCATGCCTGGCTAATTTTTTCTATATATTTTTAGTTGTCCGATTAATTTCTTTCTATTTTTAGTAGAGACGGGGTCTCGCTCTTGCTCAGGCTGGTTTCGAACTCCTGAGCTCAAGCAATCCACCCGCCTCGGCCTCTCAGAGTGCTAGGATTACAGGCGTGAGCCACCGCACCTGGCCAAGATTCTCATTAATTTTTAAAATTGCAAAAATAGTTTTTGGATTAACACATTTGAGAAGTAAAATTTGTACGATTTCATCCATATCTATTTCTTCAGCCTCATTTTCCACCCATTCCCACTCCTCTAAAACTCCAAAGAATGAGCTTTTCTGTTGCCTGAACAAACCAAATTTCCTTCTATTTCAGTGTTTAACAGTTCTTTTCCCTCTAACTGAAATGTCCAGTATGCCAAGATTAATGCTCCTGATTGTTGTTGATTTCTAAGGTTCATTTGTTATAATTGTCATGTGGATATATATTTGGAATCTATGGAATTTTTGAGAGCCCAGATATTTACTTTTCTCATTTTTCCTTCATTAAAGTTTGTGAATTTGGGTAGGGGAGGATACTGGAAGTGAATAATTGGCTTAATTTCAAAATGTCAGGAGTAATTTGATTTATCTATAGGAGACCAGACCTCTCCAATAGGATAGAGACAAGGTGCAGCATATATCTTATGAATTGCTATGGAGATTAAAATTAGAGGATTAGTAAAGTGGTGAGGGACTGCAAATGACATTTAAGGAAGAGGGAAAAATCCAAGTAAAACCATTTAATTTTATGATAATAAACAAATTATATGGAGGTATCTGACAATTCATAGAAGTAAAATGGCTGACAAGAGGTCCAGAAGCCAAGCTCATATCCTCAGATACCCATACATTTGTACACAGAATAGCTTATGAACCAGAATATTTAACAAAAGTTGCCAAAAGTGTTCCTCTGGATATCACCACAATTAATGGAAATTATGATTATGGCAATGATAATATGTCCTTACTAGAGGAAATGAAGAAAGGATAGAGGATATTAACAGTATACCAAGAAGTATTAATAATTCATCGGTACGGAAATTCACAAAACTGACAGAGGAAAATTATGGAAAATGTCAAGATTAGAATAAAATAGAGATACATAGATATTTTCTTTTGATGGAGAATATAGGATATTGGAAAATTCTGAAAAGGGATAATTAAACCAAGAGAAACTCAGTAGGATCAGGTTATTTAATTATAATAACTTTGAAACAATAATTGTGAAATGAGCTATATATTTAGAAAAACAAATGGGAAACTATCTACAATATATCCATCTTAATGCAATTATGAATGTCATGCTGATGTTGTTCCTTCAGTATTTCTCCTGTTCTCAACTTGAAAGAGGTTTTTAGGACAACTGGCTCAGTCTCTTCAGCAGTTCATGTCATAGAAAGGGTACTGCAAGAAAAAAAAATTCAAGGCTCACAACAACTAGACCCAATGCTGCATAAGATATTAGATTAGCTTCAGCTAACCTTGGTAATTTAACTGATGCCAATTAATATTTGAAAATAAAGAAACTGTGAAGATACAAGGAGAAATCACCACCACTTCGACCATATACTAAATAATAAGTAACATCAAGTATATTTACTTTTAGTCTTTTTTTATATGTTTTTAATTTTATAAACTATTATTTATTTAACTTTTTACTTTGAAATAAGTTTAGACTTAAGGAAGAGTCTCAAACCTAGAACAGAGAATTACTGTATACATTTCACTCAGATTCTCCCACCCAATGTCAACATCTTACATAATCATGATATGGTATAATGATCAAAACTATGAATTAACATTGTGATGCTTTTAACTAAACTATAGATGCTATTCAGATTTCATCATTTTTTGATTAATGTTCTATTTTGGCTTCAGGACTCTATCTAGCTTACATTGTATTTAGTTATTATTTTTTCTTAATCTCCTCCAGTCTGTAACATTCCTCAGTCTTTTCTTGTCTTTCATAACCTGATACATTTGAAGATATTGGTCAAGAATTTTGATAAGTGGCCTTCAATTAGTTTTATCTGATGTTTTGTGATACTTAGATTGAAGCTGTAAAGTATTGAGAAGAACATCACAGAGATGTATTTTAACATAATTGAAAATATTGTAGTGAAACTATTTTGAAACTATTTACTTAACAAATTATGTCATATGTTTTTTCCTTCATCAATAACACATTTTATGGGCATTATTTCCTCATTGAGGTAATCACATAGAAGTAATAAATGGATTATATATACATTTATAATAAATAAATACAATCATTTGATGGTGTGATTCAAATAATACAAAAAGACAGTTAAAATCAAGAATGATGTCTAATGTCATCAGGAAAGATTATTGAGATGGGCTTTCCAACATGGGGAAAATAGTGCTACCTAGGGAGGTTGAAACTTTGTATATCAGGCAAAGAAGGTGAATTAGAAATGTATTGGGAGTGGGAACATGTAGGATGGTATAAAAATGCTATAAAGACATTACCCAACAGATTTTAAAGTCCTTTCACAAATATTATATTCTAAAAACATGACTATGAAATAGCTGTAATCTTATTTACACTAATGAAATTAATTGACACACAAAGAAATTTAATGAGGTTTACTAAATCATCCTCTGTAAGCAGTACTTTTCGTCAAATCCAGATGATTTGGATTTCTAATTTTAGTATCTTTCCATTACATTTCTCTAGCATTAACTTGGCATAAATTGATGGTGTAATAAAAAATAATTCCATCTAAATTATGTCTTTTCACTTGTTGAATTCCTATTTTGCTTTATCTCTTGGACATAGTTAACAATTATTTTCGTTTTTTCAGAAATCATATTTTTAAGCTTTTGAATACCTATGAATACTTCATTTTTGTTTCCTTTACATGTAAGAAAACACTTGAATCATCAAACATTTTCGAGTCAATGATTCTTCATCAAAATAGTACAGAAATTTCCATTATGTAATTCAGTATTAATGAGAAGTCTAATATAAGTCTGATGTTTATTGTTATTTTTAGAAAACCCAGTAAGATAACAAAATATAAAATAACCATTCAAAAATAGGTTTGGATGCATATTGCCTTAATACTTAATAGACAATGTAGTCACATGTTTCATAAAACTATATATTTATTTATAATTTTCTCTTATTTCCACTGTTACCCATTTGCCCAGTTCTTTCTCATGATTATGCATTGGTAATCCCTGTTATTAGTTTCTTATAGATCCTTCCAACATTTCCTTATATGCATATGTATGTACATACTATGTATGCATATATATGTATTCTGATTTAACCCTCTTTTTTATATAAGATGGAGTAGCTTTTACAACTAGCTTTTTCATATAAAATAAATATTGGATATCTGACCACATTGATTTTCCTTTTTATTATTTTTATAACCACACAGTGTTCTATTATATTGCCTGGGAAATTAGTGTATATTAAGCCATGGAAAAATATTTTGTAATCTTAAATGTTAGGATAAGGGACAGATAATTATTAATGTTTTTGTTTATCTATTAATAAATGAATGTCCAGAGGGTTAATGAAAAATTTTGTGGGTCATGAGTCAATTCTGCCATGCATAATATGTCTGACATCCTTTGCCCTTGACCACAAAATATCATTAATGCGCCACAAGCATGACAAATAACAAGTCCCCTAAAAATTTCCAAAATAATCCAAGGGGGAGCCACTGTCCCAGTTGAGAACTACTCTGTTATAGAATAACTACTACTGAAATTTCTTTCTCAAAAACATTTGATAATTAATAAATACAATGGCCTAAGATTATAGAGTAGTTAAAAGAATGATTTTAGTTTGTATCTAACTACTTTTTGGTGATTAATGTTGTCCAGCAATCAAATGGCCTTTAGGAAGGCCATGGCCACGAGACAGAGGCTTCAAAGGAAGTCTATGTGTCGGCTAGGTCTCCTCGTGACATCGTTTTTACAGTTGTAGGAATGCTAAATTTGAGAATGGCTGAAAAATGTGCCATCTGGATTACTTTGTGAGATTGATGTAGGTGAGTAAGATGTTATACTCAATGACCTTCTGATACTCATATATTCCCTAAGAACCTTATAAAAACCCTGAGGACTACTGAAGAAAATAAATACCAATTTCAATGCACCTTCTGTGCTGCTATTTCAAACAATCATTTGCTTTCATACATGAAATATTTTTGAGAGCTTTGCAGATTTGAGGCTGTCATTCTTTCATTCACATTTCATAGCTTATTTTAAGAAATAAAAGGATATGTTAACTTTGCTTGTGTTGAGTGATGCAGATTATAGTTCTCATAACTAAGTATAGTACAATTAAAGTCATGCATTCAGTTCTGAAATCTGACACTGAATCAAACATTAGACATTTTAATTCATATTTTAGTACTTTCAGGTGGTTGTATAAAATCATTAATCACTGTAAGCTATTCACTGTGCTCAACATTATAAGATCACATGTCTTCTCTGCCCACCTCCAGAAATAACATTCATTTTGCCTGTTGCTCTCATTGCAGTTCTTTAAAAGAGAAATACAGGATCATAACTTAATTTTATAGCACCTCCTAATCTCCCCACATATTTCTTCTATATTTGTGTGTGTGTGTATGTGTTTGTAAATACATTCCACTTAACAAAATCAGTGATTTTAAAGTTCTATGAACCAAAAAATATTCTTGGGTTATTTTATAAACTAGCCATCATTTTATAATAAGTATACACAAATTTTACAAACCCTGCTTATATGGGATATTGGTATTTTATATTGCATTTATTTGCCAGCACCTTGATGGAAATGTTATCTTGTTACATTGTATTAATATAAACTTTAAAATATCTAACTTTAGAATCAAAAATAATTTGGGAACTATTCTGTCTCTGCTAATATTTAGCTGAGGAAACTTGGGCAAGTTATTTAAACGTTCTAAACTTCTATTTTCTCATCTGCAACATATAAATGCAAGCTTCTTTCTTTAATGACAAATGAGAGAAGTCGTTATGTATGTATATGTATAAGCGCTTAGTAAATCGTATCTCTTTTAATCAACCATTTGTCTTTTATAAGATACTTTTTTTTTAATGCCAGCTATAATGACACTTCTCTTTTCACTTTATCCAATCATTGTCAGTTGATTTCTTTCTACATTTAATCAGAAAGGGAATTACTAAAATATAATTAATAGTTCAGGCATCTGCATACAGAACACTCTGAGTAATTTAGTCTAACTTTCTGATTATCTCATGTGAAGGTACTTTTGTTAGCAGTACAGACTAAGAATAATTTTCCACATATTCTATATTTTAAAAATATCAGAGAGATCTACAATATAGATTATCTCTTGCAGAGATGATAAAAATGTTCTTTATTCATAGTCACTCAAAACTGGAAACAACCAAAATGCCTCATACAAGGGAGATTCTCAGGTACTGATGAATCATATTTCATAACTTGGGTCTCAGTTACACTTGTGTTCATTTTGTGAAAATTTATTTAGCTATACTTTTAACATTTGTTGACATTGCTTTGTGTATATTATATTTTGATACAAAATAAAACTGAAGATCATTGAAATCTTGATGTCTAAAATAACTAAAATAGAACAAGGAAGAGAGGAAAGATAAGGAGTAGAAGAAGGAAAAGAAACACAAAAAAGTCTACAAAATTTAAATACAACATAATGATAGGTTAGTCATTGTTTCTTACATTTCTGTCTTCCAAAATGGCATAGCGCTCCCAGACTATTAATTCTTAGTTTAGTTTTCTTGGCACATGTCTCATAATGATATTCAGGATTGAACTTTCATAAACCCATGGTCCTGCACTTTGTCTTTTGTTTTAAATATTTGACAGTGGGAAAAGTATAACAAGTAGTTCGATCTATAACTGTGAACAATTAGTGGAGATAACTTACTACCTTGTGACCACCCTAATTAAGTTTATTGAGTTAATGTACGTACAATAAGTTTTACCCACATCAATTGTACAACTCAATGAGTTTTGACGAATGTACACAGCATGCTGGATATTCCCATCACCCCCAAAAGTTCCTCCACGTCCCTTTAAAGTCAATCTTCATTGACAACCCCCAGCCCAAAGCAATGACTAATCTGCTTTTCATCACCATAGTTTTGCCTTTTAGAGAATATCAAATAAATGAAGTCATATAGTAGGTTATGTATATTAGGAAGTTTTTTCTCCATCTCTTGTTATTGCTGAGTAGTATTCTATCGTGAGGGTATACCACAATTTGTTTATCCACTCACCAACTGGACTCCCTACTGCATTTCATTGATCTGTGTATCTCCCATTACCATAACCACACATTTCCTTATTTACTATAGCTTTACAGCAAGTCTTGAAATCAGGCAATATAAGTCCTCCAATATTGTTTTTCTCTTTCAATTTTTTCTGCTGGCCTAGATACCTTTGTATTTCCACATATATCTTGGAATCAGTTTGTCAGCGTCTATAAAAACATCTCAGGGTTTTTCATTGAATCTGTAGATCAATTTGGAAAGAAAAGACATGCTAACATTTTTGGATTCATTAAAATGATGCATCTTTCCATTTATTTATGTCTTCTTTGATTTGTCCCATCAAGGATTTAGTTTTCAATGCAAAGTTATTCACATAATTGGATAAATGTATTCCTAAGTATTTCATGTCTTTTGATGTTTTTGAATCAGGTATTTTAAACTTAAATTTACAATTGGTTGCTACTAAGTGTTTACAGAAATACGCTTTTATTTTTGTATGCTAATGCCTTGCTTTCTGTGACCTTGCTAATTTTACTTATTAGTGTTTTGGGAGATTCCATAGAAATTTCTTTTGGTCTTGTTGCTGTTACTATCTTTCCATTTTTTTTCCTTTCTTTCCACCTCATTTTGCTCATAGCTTTCTTTGTATTATTGCACATATTTATAATAAAAAATATATAATACAACATAAATATTCAAAATATTTACATTTAAAAAGTTTAAAGTTCTCATCTGCTTTTTATCCTTATAACGAGTCTTATTTATTCTGTTTTTTTGCATGCCTAAGAATTTTTTATTGGACTAAATATTGAATTTTACATTGTTGAGTGCTAGATTTTGTTGTATTTCTTCGATATATATCAGACTTTTTCTGGCACACTGAGTTACTCGTGGATTAGTGGATCTTATCAAACTGTCATAGTGGATTGAAAAAGACCTTTTTTCTCCCATGAACTTAGCCCCATTACTAACTCGTTACCCTTCTGAGGACATACAAAGTTGTCTCTATTCTTGCCAGTGAGAACACAAATTCTGTTTTGTGTGAACTGAGGGAATTGTTCAGGCTAGGATTTCTGTTAGTTATTTCCCTGGGTTCATGGAGTTTCAGCTCCAGTGAGTACAAGCTACCCATCCAAAGCAGATGTGCAGGAGATCACTCTATGTATCACAAGAGCTCCCTCTTCTTTAGTACTCTGACCAAATTCCTCCCTACTTCTGCCTCCTTGAACTCTGTCTCTATCTTCTAAAATTAATAATATTGACATGATTTCTTTGCATTCTCCCTCCCTACTCTACAACCTAGAAACTGCCCCCAGCCAGTAATCTGTAGGTGATCCTAAGATTTACCTCATTTGTTCACCTTCTATCAGAGATCACAATTCTCTGCTGCCTGTTTTCCAGTGTCTGATAAAATGTGGCTTTATATGTTTTTCCATTTTTTCATTTGTTTAAAGTAGAATGGCAATTATCTTTGCAGTTAATTCTTTATGAGTGAAAATAGAAGTTCAATAACTATGTCTTTTAAAACAAACAATGGACTTACAACTCATTTGATGAATTCTTATTTGGGTCTAGAAGACTTCAAATACTTTCTATTAGAAATTAATATTTTTTGTTTATTTCAAATAATAATTTTTTTTATTTCAGCATATTATGGGGGTACAGATGTTTAGGTTACGTGTGTTGCCCTTGGTCCCCCCCCCAAGTCCGTATTTCAAATATGTCCATCCTTCGGGTAGTGCACATTTTATTGGCTTTTAAATATGGCTCTAGGTGCCCAGGTGACACTTTTCAATCTCTAATCTAGGTCTCCAAAATAGGGACAATTAGAAGATAACATATATCTAAGTAAGAAATATTGCATTCAGTTGAACAAATTCTGAGAGACAGATACTGAATAAGAGGGATGAAACAATATACTATTTCTTGTTTTTACTGATCTGCATAAAATTTGAGTCTACTATGGTTCCATTTCCCTTCAAATCAAGAAAAGTAATTTAACACTCAGTTATTACCTTCCTTGTCTAATAAACTTTCTTACAAATTGGATGATACATCTATGGGATGAAGTAGTTTCTCCTGGTAGCTCTGTAGGTCTTAATTTTAACAACCTGTTTCTTCATCTGTCACTGACAAGATTCTTTTATTAAAGAGATTAAAATGTTCCCCTTATTGGAAAAGTTTCAATACATATGGTCTCAAAATAACATAAATTCTAAGTAAACCTATCAGGTTGTTTTGTCATTGCTCTCCTTATTCTTCTTTTGGAATATATGATTGATGAATACTAGATGTATTCACTTAAATTAAGACTTAAAAGTGTTAGGCTTACTTGTACATTTAAAATTAACAATAGATTAGTAACATAGATAATTGTGTACATCACATGTATAAAAACGTTCTCAAACTAGTACTTATGCATATAAGAATAAATTCTAATACGTAATTAAATGTGATAAGGTACAGGATACAAATAAGCTGATCTAGGAGTAACTCCAGAAAAAAACTCTTTGTGTTCTAAGATAAGGCCACTGAAACTTCAACTAATCTATATTACAAATTTGAGCCATTCCTTAACCACTTCTCTGTGATTAACTCCTGTTCTGTTCCTTCTAAATCTTGCAAATACTGTCCCCGGATCCCGTTTTGAAACACTACGTGGTTCCTCTGGTATTATTTACCCTTGCTGGAGCACATTAATAAAACTCTGTTTGACTGCAGACATGTTTGTCCTTATCTTTGGCTGACAGATTTTAAGAAGTAACTGGCTCCAAGGTAGTCCTTAATTTCGTTTCACAGGAAAAAAATAGTCTACCTTTGATAGAAATATTTCAATTCAATTTGTGCTCCTCTCCTTAGTTTTTGAATAAAACAGTATACAAGTTCCTCCTGCCATCTGAAGCTTTCTATGATGACTTCGAAATTAATGCCCCAAATTAGAATATTCTCCGTCAACTAAAATATTCATTATAAACTAAATGTTTGTGTCCCCCAAAATTCATATGCTGAAGCTTTAACCCCCAGTTTGATGGCATTTGGAGAAGGAGACTTTGGGGAAGGTTGCTAACTAACATCTAACTTTAAGGTTAGATGAGATCATGTGGATGGGGACCTCATGATGGAATTAGTATCCTTATAAGAAGAAATACTTGAAACTTGAGAGCACGCGTGTGTGCGCTCTCTTTCTCTCTCTCTTCCCCTCTCCCCAACCCTCTCCCTCTCCTTTCTCCTTTCTCCCCACACCCCCTTCCCATGTGAGGGCACAGGGAGAAGATCCATCTGGAATCCAGGAAGAGAGCCATCACCAGAACTTGACCATATTGGCTCTCTGATCTTGGACATCTAGCCTCCGAAACAGGAAGATAAATTTCTGTTGTTTAAGCTTCCCAGTATATGGTATTCTGTAAGTGCAGTCCAAGCTGACTCATGTTTATTATATAATTTATATAATTTAAATGAAAACAGTTTATAACACTATGTAGCATGATCACAATTTAAAACATGTTTATATGTATAGAACATGATTTTAAATAAATATATCCACACGGAAATAGGCATTTTCTCTGAATGGTGAGATTATGTGTGGTTTTAATTTTTATATTCCTTATTGTCCACATTGTCTACAATGCAGAAAACTCTGAAAACATTTCAAAATGGAAATTATCTACCCCACCAACCCTCTTCCCCATGCTGTATGTCGTTTCTCACATGCAAACAAGAAGTAGAGCCAGCATCTGGAACTTACGGTGGGGTTTTCCTTCTATTACTACATAATCATTCTTAAATCCATCCCATTCTTTCTATTCCCAATCCTTCTGCTTCAGTCTGGTCCTCATTTCTCATTCCTCATTTTCTTTCTTTCTTTTTTTCCCCCTATGATTGTCCTCCTTGCTTGGTATTTTATACCAACCAAACTCATCCTCCCAAGGCAGCCATAGAGGCTGACTTTTCTAAAACACAAATCTGATCTTTTTTATTCTCTTGTAAAAATTTCCTTGAAAAACATCCATTCACTTAACAAAATTAAAATCAAAATTTAGTCATGACTTACATATTGTAGTCAAACAAATTCCCCAGGTAAAGGTCTATAGCTTTTCTAGTTCTAGCTCTAGTTCCCGTGAGTACTGCATTGGATGCCAGAGAGTTACACTCCTGTGACTTAGGGATGAAGACTTAGATATGAGTAAGCGTCAGCCTAAGGCAATACATTCATGGCAGAGTATGTCTCAGCGTGCTCATGATCTTTTCCTTTTTTTTTTTTTTTCCTCCTTGAGAAAGGTAGGCTAAGGAGACTAGGAGATGATTAATAACCGGGCAGATCATCTGTATTTTTATGTGACTGAGCATTATAACTAATATATGCTCTCTGGCTCTTAAAAAATCTAGCTGAAAAGCATGGATGTAATGAATAAAAGATTGGTATTTTAATAAGCTAATACCATTTTTCTAAAATTTCCAAAAGTTTAAGTATTTTATTTAAAAATTATGTATTGAGCACTTGCTGTTTACCAAAGACTCAGGTCCTAGAGACATGATTAGTTAGAAAAAGCATGAAGGAGAAATTATTATATGTATAGCTTTAAATAATATCACTGTATATAATACATTGCTATATTATAATACCAAGTTTAGCAAATCCAAATTATCTGAAGTTGCTGAGTTAGAAGAAAATCTTTTTGCATACCATTTATCATATCTGCCTACCTGGTCAAGGCATAGCATTTTGCAAAATACTATTCTAGTTGCAAGTGCTCCTTATTTCACAGAATGCAGCAGGGGAAATAATTGCTTCACTGATGATAATTGAAAAGATAACACGCATTTAAAATTTAAAGGCAAGGCGTTGCTCTTTGCATTTTTTAAAGTAAGTTTTAGTTATTTTCTCAGGAGGGAGGCTTTTGCCATCTACTGAGATCTTAGACATTAATTAGATTCTTAGATTCCTGGAGGAAGGTAAGCTCTTGGAAATGGGAGAAAAACATAAAGATGGAAACAGTAGCTTTTCACAGTTAATTTTGTCAAAGAGGTTTTATATCCTAGTTTCTGGGCTGCAATACATGTGTAAACTCCATTTTATAGGGAGCTAAAATAAACAGTTTAAAAAAATCTATATTGTCTCTTTATTGTATCAGAATTATATTAATATAAAGGGAACCTTTGTTTAAAGATTGATTAAATTTTACATTTAGCAGTAGTCAGAATTGAAAAAGACTTGTTTTAACTCTTTTGTGTATTAATATCAACAAAGACCTAAAATTGTTCAATTTGATATTAAATATATAAAAGTTCTTTAGAGATTGTAAAATCAACTGATTATGATTTTAAGGATAAATATATTTTAAAATATTATCATTGTTGGAAAATTTCATTGTTAATATATTTGGGTCATTTAATGTAAAATAAATTATTTTATTTTCAATTAGATTCAATCTATATCTACTAGTAAATTGCACTTTGCCTATCAATAACAAAGATGATAAATAAATACAGGATAAGATATCAACAGACACACATTTTGAGTGCTAAATCAGGCACAGACTCCATTGAGTTTTCCCCCTTAAAAATGTATTACATTCAGAAAAGCAAAAGAAGACTGATGAGACTATTTAAATAAAGCAAAACCATTAACCTGGATTATATGTGCATGTGAATATTCCAAAGGAGTAAGTAAAATAAGCTCTGCTACAAATGCTTGATACTCCTTTTTGTTACTCTAATATAGCTTTTCTGTTTGATCAGATGATTATACAAGGAATTATAGCTTAGTGCTGCAGGCATTCGTAGCTAGTGATATGAGAAGAAAATGAAGAAACAATATTTATTAATGCTAGTATCAATAATAATGGTAACTAACATATAAAAAGTGCTGTAATGTTTACTAAGTACTATTTACATATATTTTTTAAAAATTATCTAATAACCTTTTCCAAAAAAACTTTCCCAATTAATCACCCACCCACTGTTCTGTCCTGTGATCTTATGAAAGTAACATTTAAGAAAGAAACCAGACACAGTGGCATGCACCTGTAGTTCTAGACACTTAGAGGGTAAGGAAGGAGGCTGAGGCTGGAGGATCATTGGAGCCCAGGAATTTGAGGCCAGCCTGAGAAACATGGGTAGATTCTATCTCTTAAAAAAAATAATAAAAATAAAAAAAAATAATGTAACTATTATAACTATTACTAAGCCAATGAACTTTGAACATTTAAAGTGAATTAATTAAAATGTTAGAACTGTATGAAGATGAAATTGAAATCTGGTCACAAGAAAGGTATTATTTCTTTGACATTGATTTAGGATATAACCTTCCATGTATACAAAGAAAGAAATCATAAAAAAGTATAATGTTAGTCATCACTATGTGAAAAAATATGAATTTTGTGCCAATTAATCCGATGAAAAGAAATGAAGGCAAATAATTAAAATAAAATTTGGCAAGACATATCAAGACAGAATTAATTTTAGCTTCTATTGTTTTTATGTTTTAATCTATGCCATATTTAGTTCTCAAAATAGGGGTTGTTGTCCTTAATATATATGTGGCTTTAAATTTAAAAAAAGAAGCAAAATTAACGCCCTGGGGGAAAATGTGTTTGAGATATGATTAGAAAATTTAAAGGAAAAAATATAAGTGAATAATAACATAAAAAAATCTCTTCAATCACACCAATAACTAAATACTTGCAAATAAATAACTGATTATATATATATATTTCTCTTATTATGATGACAATATTCATTAAGGCATTATTTTAATAACAAAATATGAGATAAATCAAAATGTCCATATAAGAACATCATTATTTTAAAAAAAAGTAATCAAGATTTGAAATGTTTAGTAACTTATGACATTGCAATGACAAAGTTAAGTGAACATACCATTAAATAAAATATTATAACATATTTTTATGTATGTTTATATGTATATGTAGTAATTTTAATGTGCAATATCTCATGTGTGTACATATGCAGACATAGATATATAAAATATTGGAAAGAAAATTAAAAGTTTTCATGTTAAGCTTAGAAAGTTTCATTTGGAGAGTCAAGATATGCTCATCATGAAAATGTTCATTTTTTATAGCAAGTTTTGGGCAGTTTCTATAACTACAGAGGAAAATAAAATTTATTTGTTTTAATTAAAAGTGCATAAAATACTTTTTTTAAATTTATTTCAGCATATTATGGGGGTACAGATGTTTAGGTTACGTATGTTGCCCTTGCCCCCCACCAAGTCCGAGTTTCAAGTGTGTCCATCCTCGATGGTGCGCATGCCACTCTTTGTGTATGCATATACCCGTCCCCTCCCCCCTTCCCCCTGCCCAGCATCCAATAGATGTTATTCTTATATGTGCACTTATGTGTTGATCAGTTGATACCAATTTGATGGTGAGTACATGTGGTGCTTGTTTTTCCATTCTTGAGATACTTCACTTCGTAGAATGCGTTCCAGCTCTATCCAGGAGTATACAAGAGGTACTATATCACCATTGTTTCTTAAAGCTGAATAGTACTCCATGGTATTCATATACCACATTTTATTAATCCACTCATGTATTGATGGAAACTTGGGTTGTTTCCACATCTTTGCAAACAATAAATGTTGGCGTGGATGCGGAGAGGTAAGAACACTCATACACTGCTGGTGGGACTGTAAACTAGTGCAACCTCTGTGGAAAGCAATATGGAGTCACCTTAAAGAGATACAAGCAGAAGTACCATTCGATCCAGCAATCCCATTACTGGGCATCTACCCAAAAGAACAAATAATACTCTATAAGAAAGACACCTGCATCTGAATGTTTATAGCAGCATAAAATACTTTTTACAAGAATTCTGATCAAGGTAACTCTTTGCAACCTTTTATTCCTCAGTTGGTATTAAAAAAAATGGAACAAAAATCCTACAATATTAATAATTATCCTTTCAAAACAGAGCAGGACCTCAAATCTAAAAGCTGCTTTTTCTCGTGATATATGTTAATCTGCAAACAGGAAAGGCAGAGAAAATGCTAAGTAGGTTCGCTGTTGGGGAATAGACAAGGTAAACAAAATAACAGATCAGAACATTTAATTTATACATCTGCAGCTGTCTTAAATGCTGTCCGACAGGTATTACATTTAAATCTGCAGGAAAGAATTAGCTGATCAGTCAAAACACACACAAACACATATACATACACGTATTTATTTATATTCTGTTAAACGGAATAGCTATGGCTATTTGTAGTTTACAGCAAAAATGTTTAAATCTTTCTTGTTATTATGTTACTTTCAAACATACTCTTAGAAAACTATATTTATTTCTCTTGTACCAAGCTTTAAACAGCAAAGTGCTGCCACAATTCAAATGGCATATTTTAAAATAGAATTCCACAAATAATCCCAACATGAGCCTCTTATAAAAAGTTTTTATTCATGACTGCTACATTAAATCCACTGAACCGAAGTTTTTTTTTTTCTCAAACACAACTTATAGCCACACTGATTATTCACAAAGGGATTATCTATTTTTTTGGTTTTCTAGGTGTTTGAATTCTCTTTCTTCTCACAGCTTTTCTTACCTAACACATTGGTCTATAGCAATGCAACTATCCTTAAAATGCAGCACAAAAACCAAAAGTAAGTTCTGTGGTTCAAAGAGATCTTGTTGAAAATGTTTACAAGGTCATATATTAGATGTGAAAACTTCAACAAATAGTATTATTAAGCTTTATTTGTAAAAGTGGAAAATACTCAGCATCTAGAGGATAAAATAGTTAACCATTTATTGATAATGTACTACATGCCTGTCACTCCTGCGAATATCCTGCATTAACTCATTTAAGCTTCGAAACAACTAATATCGTCTCCTCTTTGGAGATGAGAACATCGAAGCCCAAAGAGAGGTCGATAAATAGCCACATGTCACAGAGTTGTAGGTATCACAGGCAAGTTAGGCAGTAGGGAAGTATGACTGAAGAACATGATTTCCTTCGCACTTAAACATTTTCATTGTTCAGTTAAACAGTCATAATTGTGTCTTTTTTTCACAATTTAAAAGATGTTGTCTTATTAGCTATATTTTCCAACTTTCCATTAAAAATTGGGCTATGGTGCTAGAAAAATAACTAAAAGCAAATACAAACTTCTCTATCTTTCATTTACTTTTAAAATTTGTAGAAAATCTATATTGATGTTTCCAAACAAAATTCTTTAGGTATTCTAATGGATAGCATGTGCCTACCTATATAGTTTTTTTTATGTGTGTATATATATATTATTTCAGCATATTATGGGGATACAGATGTTTAGGTTACACATACTGCCCTTGCCCCACCCCCCCCCCAAGTCAGAGCTTCAAGCGTGTCCATCCCTCGGATGGTGCGCATAGCACTAGTTACGTATGCATATACCCATCCCCTCGTCCCCCCTCCCACCTGCCCAACACCCAATAAATATTACACTTATATGTGCACTTATGTGTCGATCAGTGAAACCAATTTGCTGGTGAGTAGATGTGGTGCTTATTTTTCCATTCTTGGGATACTTAGTAGACTGTGTTCCAGCTCTATCCAGGAAAATACAAGAGGTGCTATATGACCATTGTTTCTTAAAGCTGAATAGTATTCCGTGGTATACATATACCACATTTTGTTAATCCACTCATGTATTGATGGGCACTTCGGTTATTTCCACATCTTTGCAATTGTGAATTGTGCTGCTATAAACATCTGGGTGCAGGTGTCTTTTTTTATAGTGTGTCTTTTGTTCTTTAATTGAGAAACAGGACAGTAAATGCCGGAGAGTATAGGATTTCTCAATATCTCAGGAGATAAACCATGGTTATTCTAAACTTTTGCTGTATGTAATGCTTGATATCTTTTAACCTTCAAAACAAATTGTTTTTTTTATTTTATTTCAATAGATTTAGGGGGTATAAGTGGAGTTTTGTTACATGGATATATTGTGTAGTGGCAAATAGTGTACACTGTACCCAATATGTAATTTTTCATCCCTCATTCCCTTTCTGCCTCTCTCCGAGTCTCAGTGTCCATTATACCACTCTGTATGACCATATGTACCCATAATTTAGCTCCCACTTATAATTTAGTTCATGCAGCATTTGATTTTTCCATTCCTGAGTTACTTCACTTAGGATAATGGCCTTCAGGTCCATCCAAGTTGCTGTAAAAGACCTTATTTCTTTATTTTTGTGACTAAGTAGTATTCCATGGTGTATGGATACCACAATTTCTTTATCCACTCATTTTTTGATGGGCATTTAGGTTGATTCTGTATCTTTGCAATTGTGGATTGTGTGGATTGTGCTGTGACAAACATTCAGGTACAGGTATCTTTCAATATAATGACTTCATTTCCTTTGGATAGATACCCAGTGGTGGGATTAATCAAATAGTAGCTATATTTTTAGTTCTTTGGTGAATCTCCATACAGTTTTCTATAGAGGTTGTGCTAATTTACAGTCTCACTAACAGTGTATAGGTGTTCCTTTCTCACTACATCCACAGCAACATCTATTGTTTTTTGATTTTTTAATAATGGTCATTCTGATAGGGGTAAGGTGGTATCTCTTTGTGGTTTTAATTTGCATTTCCCCGATGATTAGTGATGTTGAGCATTTTTTTGTATGTCTATGGGCCATTTGTTTATCTTCTTTTGAGAAAACTCTATTCACGTTTTTTTCTGACATTGTAATGGGGTTGTTTTGTTTTTGATGATTTGATTGAGTTCTTTGTAGATTCTGGATATCAGTTGTTTGTCAGATGCAAAGTTTGCAAATATTTTCTCCCATTCTGTAGGTTTTATGTTAACTCTGTGGATTATTTTTCTTGCTATGCCAAAACCTTTTAATTTGATTAAGTTCCATTTATTTATTTTTGTCATTGCTGTATTGGCCATTTGGGCCTTAGTCATAAATTCTTTGCCTAGGCTGATATCTAAAAGAGTTTTTCCTATGGTTTCTTCCAGAATTTTTTGTGGTTTCATGTCTTACAATGAAGGCTTTAATCTATCTTGAGTTAGTTTTTGTATATGGCAAGAGACAGGGATCCCGTTTCGTCCTTCTGCATGTGTATATTCAATTTTGCCAGCAATATTTATTGAATAGGTCATCCTTTTGCCAGTGTTTGTTTTTGTCTGTTTTGTTGAAGATCAGTTAATCATAGCTCTATGGTTTCATTTCTTGGTTTTCCATCCTGTTCCATTGGTCTATGTGTCTACTTTGATACCAGTACCATGCTGTTTTGGCTACTGTAGCCTTGTAATATAATTTGAAGTCAGGTATTGTGGTGCCTTCAGATTTGTTCTTTTGGCTTAATATTTCTTCAGTTATTTGGGCACATATTTGGTTCCATATGAAGGTTAGAATTATTTGTACTAGATCTATGAAAAATGACATTGGTGTTTTGATGGAATTGCATTGAATCAGAAAATCACTTTGGGCAACATAGACTCTTTAACAATGTTGATTCTTCCAATCCACGAGCATTGGATGTTTTTCCATTTGTCTGTGTCATCTTGTGACTACTATGAAAACCTCTATGCACACAAACTAGAAAACCTGGAGGAAATTGATAAATTCGTGGAAATACACAACCTCCCAAGCCTAAATCAGGAAGAAATGGAAATCCTGAACAGACCAATAATGAGTAGCAAGATTGAAATTGTAATAAAAAAAAATCTATAAACAAAAAAAGCCCCAGACCAGATGGATTCACAGCCATGTTCTACTGTACCTATAAAGAAAAACTGGCACCCATTCTACCGAAACTGTTCTATAATATTGAGAAGGTGGGAATACTACCTAATTCTATGAAACCAGTATCACCTTGATATCAAAGCCAGGAAATGACACAACAAAAATGGAAAACTACAGACTAATATCTTCTATTTACATAGACGTAAAAATTTTCAACAAAATACTAGCAAAATTTATTCAACAGTACATCAAAAAGATAATCCACCATAATCAAGTGGGTTTCATCTCAGGAATACAAGGGTAGTTCAATATATGCAAATTAATAAATGTGATTCACTACATAAACATAATTAAAAACAGACCATATGATCATCTCAAAAGATGCAGAGAAAGCATTTGATAAAATGCAGCACCCTTCCATGATAAAAACCCTCAACAAACTAAACATAGAAGAAACATATCTCAAAATAATAAAAGCCATGTAAGACAAACCCACAGTTAGCATCCTACTGAATGGGGAAAAGTTAAAAGCATTCTTCCTAAGAATTGGAATAAGACAAAGGTGCCCACTGTCATCACTTCTATTCAACGTAATACTGAAAGTCCCAGCCATTGCAATCAGGCATGAGAAATAAATAATGGGCATATAAATTTTCCCACTTTTTAATGTGGTTATTTGTTTTTTTCCTGCTGAGTTCTTTGTATTCCTTGTAGATTCTGTATATTAGTCCTTTGTCAGATGTCTAGATTGCAAATATTTTCCCTCATTCTGTAGGTTGTCTATTTATTCTATTGATCATTTCTTTTACTGTGCAGCTGCTTTTTAGTTTAATTAAGTCCTATTTGTCCATTTTTGTTTTTGTTACATTTGCTTTGGGGGCTCTTAGTCATAAATTCTTTGTGTAGGCCAACGTCCAGATGAATTTTTCCTAGATTTTATTCTAGACATTTTATAACTTCAAGTTTTACATTGAGCTATTTGATCCATCTTGAGTTACTTTTTACACATGGTAAAGATAGGGATCCAGTTTCTTTCTTCTGCATATAGCTATCCAACTTTCCAAGCAACATTTGTTGAATAGTGTATCCTTTCCCTAGTGTATGTTTTTGTCTGCTTTGTGGAAGATCAGTTATTTATAGGTATATGGCTTTATTTCTAGTTCTCTATTCTTTTCTATTGATCTATGTGTCTACTTTTACATCAGTACCATGTTGTTTTAGCCATGTGTTATAATTTGAAATCAGGGAACGTGATACCTCCAGTTTTGTTCTTTTTGTTTAGGGTTTCTTTGTCCAGGCTTTTTTTTTTTTTTTGGTTCCATATGAATTATAGTATTGTTTTTTCTAATTCTGTGAAAAATGGCATTGGTATTTTGATATTAATTATATTGAATTAGTAGTTTCTCTTCAGATTGTATAAATCTTTGTCCTTTTACAAAATGTTTTTTAATGTGTGCCTTTTAATTCATGGACAATTCCACAGATACAGTTATTTACCAGCTAAACTTACCTTACAAAATATTATGGCATTCATCTTTGAATAAGAAGTAAAGACACCATAACTTACACTGGATCTTACCTAAAGGGCATGAAATAGAGAAAATGAAGTATTTTCAGGAAGATGGTAGACTTGCTATTTTTATATTTATGCTTCTCAATATGTTCTGCATCATTCTCATAAATCCAGAAAGTTAAATTTCATTTTAAACGTAATTGAGCTTGATATTTAAAGAATTAGTGTTTGAAATTTGTTAAAACAAATAATCACTTCATAATGGAAAGGTCATCACAAACTTTAGCATTGATAAACCTAAATTTTAATATACTGTTCATAAGAAGAAAAACAAATAACAAGAAAATTGGCCTCATACGATTTTGCAAAGGCCAACCTAAAGCCAATCACTGACTAGAAAAATCAAATATACAAGCTGTTCAAGTTGTATTCATAGTAAAAGTAAATAGGTTTTGAGTGAGGCTCTGAACAACCTATTTTTTCCTTTCCTTTTCACCATTCTCAGCTTCACTTTTTCCTACTTCCTGACTGAGAGATAAGCAGTAACCATACTATAGTGGAAATGGAAAATAATCTGCTCTGATAATACTGTCATGTGTATTTGTGATATGCTTTGCAGCAGAATCATATTTGTCAACAATCCTGTGTTATAGTCATGGAAGATTGTCTTACCTACAGTACAATAAACTTAATTCAAGACTCTGCACTATAAAAAATATAAATAAATAAAGCAAATCACTGTTAGAGAAAAATAATTTCCAATATACTGTAATACTTATTGATGGTCTTATACCACTAGGTGTCATTTAGAAATTGATATACATATAAATCATATTGAGATTTGCTGATAAGAGAGAAAATAAAATCAATTTAGAGGGCTTACCCACTGTATCCTTTCTTATAAATTCTCTTTTAAATAACAAATATCTGTAAAAGACAGAAACAGTATCTAAGACAAGAAGTAAATGTTTTACTTAAAATCATAGAAAGGTGGTAACCACATATCACATATTAGGAATTTCTATAACTATGGTTAAATTAAAAAAAATGATGATAAATTTTCAGCCTCCAATTCAGAAAAATATCAACAGCATAGAGCATTACATAAATAAGTCATTAAAATCAACGTATTCACAGGGTTTATGAAAACATACCACACAGACATTGTTTTACAACTATGCAGCATCAGAAGCTGAAGGTAGTAGGACTCAAGTAGTGGCTTACAAATCTGTTCCATAAAAGAGCATAACTGAATAGAATAAAATATATAAATATGTAAGTGGAACATCTGTAACCCAAGTAACTGTATGTTTTTATATGATGGAAAGCAGTAAAGTAAATGCTTAAGAATTTCATCCTTAACAGATAACTTGTTATTTCTGAGAATTCTATTATACATATTTGTCAAATAAAGTAAAGCAAAGTATATAGAGACCTGTGAAAAAGAATAAATATAAAACAAGATGACAGAATAAACCAAACAAAATGTTATAAGGAAAAATATAAATATGATCAGTTCTTTCTACAGCAAAGATGAAGATTGATAGAGTGACAAATTGCATGTCACAGAAAAACCTTTTTGTCTTGTTAAACTATAAAGACACTTGTGTATTGGCTTATATAATCAGACCATTTACAGTTTATGGGGCTTTCATGTTGATTGATTCAGTGGCTCAATTTTATTTCTCTCCTTCTCTTACTTTGTGCCATCCTTAGCACTTACAGTAGCAAGACACCTGCCAACAACTCCAAAATCTACATGCTTCCTTGATTTCAAACATTGAGAGTTATTTTTAAAAGTTCTTACAAAAGAACAGTGCTTACTTTTCCTTCCAGGGTTCATGGAAGGCTTTGCAGCTCTAAGCCAAAATTTTGTTGCTAGCCACAGCACTCTAATCACAACCAAGTTGTTCACAATCAGAAAACTATCCCTTCCTGTTGTGATTTAATACTTTCCATAACTTTTATGCTTAACTTAGCAGCAATCATTTTGTACTTCCTACAATGCTATGAAAGCTCACAGTAGCCCCTTAATCTCTGATATAATGTCACTAAACCAATAGGTTTGCTTGATACTGCATTTCTTCTCACTAGAGCATTCTTACCCCATTCAAGATATGGATCAATGTCCATGTAAAGTCATATACTATACTCAACCACTATTCCCAAAGACTAACAGATCAATTTCCCAGCTATTTCTTCTCTATATTTTGACTTCTTAGTATACTTTCCTTTCTACTATCTCTCAGCTAACTATCAGTTTGACAGTTCAGCTTTAATATTTGTAAATACTAATTGTGGACATGATTATTTTTTCTCTTTCCTTGTCCTCCTCCTCCTTTTGTTTCTCCTGCTTCTCTTTTCTTCTCTTTCCTCTTTATCCTCATTCCCCTCTCTATCCTCTATCTTTCCACCTTCTCCTCTTTTATCCTCTTCTTTTCAGATAATCCTTATTTTTATTATTCTTAATAATATTATCTTATAAAGGTCACCATGATGTTCATGTTGCTAATTCCCAATCCTCATCATAGGCAACATATCAGCAGCATTTGACAGTGTTAATCATGCGCTTCTTCTCAAGATACATTACTTTTTGGCTCCCAGGACATGACACTCTCTATGTCGCCCCTCCTAGTTAGTGGTCTTTCCTACCAGGTCCTCTTTGTTTATCATTACCTTCCTGACTCTTAAAATCTGGAGTACCGAGGGCTTACATTTTGACTTAAAAAAACAAAAACAAAAACCTATACTTATTCCCTCAGTGCTCTCATTCAGTTTCATAGCTTAAAATACCATCTACATTACATCTTCACATCTAAAATCTCACTATTTGTAAGATGTATTATTATTTTAAGCACCTCTCAGAGAAAAAAACTGTTGCCAATTAACCTATTGAACACCACATATCGTCGAATGCATTTTAATATTGGGGAAATTAAATGTGTAATTTGTATTTGATGATTTGATGACATATAATAATATATACTATGACTCCAAATTTACACCTCCAGAATGTACTATTATTCTGTCCTCTCATTATTGTATCTGACTACCTACTCAATATCTCCTCTTAGCTGATAGTCACATTAAGCGTATGATGTCCAAACTGAACTGTCTCTGTTCTTTCCTAAATTTCTCATTCTTACTGTTTCTTTATCCCAGTAACTGACAAATTGTTTGAGTTTCCTCATTCATAAACTGGAGTCTCTTTTAACCCTTCTCTTCTAATCCATATCTTTACCTGCTTTGTCAAAAACCCTGTAAGACCAATATCTCAGAATAATATTGGTGAAAAAATCCTTTAACAAAATATTAACAGAGTTACAGTACACTAAAAGGATTATATGCCACGATCAGGTGGAATTTATTCCTGGAATTCAAGGATGATTCAACGTATGAAAATCAATCAATATAATATACCACATTAACATAAAGAGAAAACATATAATCATCTCAATTGATGGAGAAAAAATCATTTGACAAAATTCACCAACCTTTTTTAATAAACACACTTAATAAGGTAGGAATAGAAGGGCACTTAACATGATAAAGTGTACATAAAAACTCACAGCTAACATCATATTGATTGGGATAGTCTGAAATGTTTTTTCTCCAAGATCATGGAAAATAAAAACATGCCTGCTTTCACCACTTCTGTTAAAAATAGTATTGTAAGTCTTTGACAGAGCAATTAGGCAAGAAAGGGAAATAAAAGACCACTCAATGAAAAATGGACAGTTTTTTCAACAAATGATTCTGAGGAAACTGGATATTGACATTCAAAGTAATGAAATTGGACCCTGATATGACACTATTTACAAAATGAACTCAAAATACATCAAAGACCTAAATGTAAGAGCTAAAACTATAAACCTCTTAGAAGAAAATGGGGAAATCTTCATGATATTGGATTTGGCAAAGAGATCTTGTACATGACACCAAAAACACAGGCAACAAAGCAAAATAGACTACATCAACATTAAAAAATTTTGTGCAACAAAAGACACTATCAAAAAAGTGAAAAGGAAAACCATGGTATGGGAGAAAATATTTAAAATTCATATATGAGATAAGAAATTAATATCTAGAATATATAAGGAACTCTAAAAATTGAGCAACAAATAACCCAATTAAAAAATGGAGAAAGAACTTAAATAGACATTTCTTCAAAGAAGCTACACGAATGGCCAAAAAGCACATGAAAGAAAATGATCAATATTACTAGTTATAAGTATCTCTTTGAGGTATCTCAATATTGCTTTCCACAGAGGTTGCACTAATTTGCAGTCCCACCAGCAGTGTAAGAGTGTACCTGTCTCTCCACATCCTCGCCAGCATTTGTTGTTTTGGGATTTTTTGATAGAGGCCAGTCTCACTGGGGTTAGGTGATATCTCATTGTGGTTTTGGTTTGCATTTCTCTAATGATTAGAGGTGTTGAGCATTTTTGTATATGTTTGCTGACCATTATTCTGTCTTCTTTTGAAAAGTTTCTGTTCATGTCCTGTGCCCATTTATTGATGGGGTTGTCTGATTTTTTTTCTTGTTCATTTTTTTAAGTTCTAGATAGATTCTTGTTATCAGCCCTTTATCAGATGTGTAGAGAGCAAATATTTTCTCCCATTCTGTAGGCTGTTTCACTCTAGTGATAGTTTTCTTGGCTTTGCAAAAGTTTTTTAATTTGATCAGGTCCCATTTATTTATTTTTGTTGCTGCTGTGATTGCTTCGGAGGTCTTCTTAAAAAATTCTTTCCCTAGGCCTATGCTGAAAGGGTCTTCCCAACATCTTCTAGGATTCTTAAGGTTTCATGCCTTAGGTTTAAGTCTGTTATCCAGCTTGAATTGATTTTTCTAAGAGGTGAGAGGTGGGTTTCAATCTTCTGCGTGTAGCTATCCAGTTTTCCCAGCACCATTTATTGAAAAGAGATTCTTTTCCCCAGTGTGTATTTTTGTCTGCTTTGTCAAAGATTAGATTACCATATGAAGATGGTTTCATCTCTGGATTCTCAGTCCTGTTCCAAAGGTCTATGTCTCTGACCTTGTGCCAGTACAATACTTTTTTAGTTACTATAGCCTTGTAGTACAGCTTGAAATTTGGTAGACTGATCCTCCTAGTTTGTTCTTTTTACTTAAGATTGCTTTGGCTGTATGAGGTCGTCTCTGGTTCCATATAATACATAGAATTATTTTTTCTAGATCTGTAAAGAATGATGATGGTACTTTGATAGGGATTGCATTAATTCTGTAGATCACTTTAGGTAGTATGGACATTTTGCCTCATAAATAAAAGCAAGAGCAAACCATATGGTTCTCTCAATAGATGCAGAAAAAGCATTTGACAAAGTCCAGCACACCTTTATGATAAAAAATCTTAACAAAATAGGCATAGATGGGTCATACCTTTAAATTATTGAGGCCATTTATGATAAACCCACAGCCAATATAATATGAATGGAGAAAAATTGAAACCATTCCCACTTAGAACCGGAATCGACAAGATTGCCCACTATCTCCACTTCTATTCAGCATAGTGCTGGAAACCCTTCTAGAGCAATTAGATAAGAGAGGGGAATTAAGGGTATCCAAATGGGGGCAGATGAGATTAAACTCTTACTCTTTGTCGATGATATGATATTATATCTAGAAAATGCCAAGGATTCAACCAAGAGACTCCTGGAATTGATAAATGAATTCAGTAAAGTCTCAGGATACAAAATCAGTACACACAAATCAGAGGCATTCATATATGCCAATAACAATCAAGCCAAAATTCAAATAAAAATGCAATACCTTTTACAATAGCCTCAAAGAAAATTAAATATCTAGGAATATATTTAACGAAAGATGTGAGAGATATATACAGGAAGAACTATGAAACACTAAGAAAAGAAATTGTAGAAGATGTAAATGGATGGAAAAGTCTACCTTGCTCATGGATTGGTAGAATCAATATCATTAAAATGTGCATATTACCACCTTAGTTTGAAATTGTCATTCTAGAAATGAAAACAAAAAGCTCAGTATTAACCAGGAAAATATTAAGCAAAATTCGTATTAAATATGTTAATTTTAGTGAACGATCCTCTTCCAATTAAATATCCTCTGCTTATTAGTTATTTGACAACAGTAGGGGTTCCTGATATATGAAATCATCTGTACCAACTAAATCTAAGTCTAATTCAGTGAAGCACCATATAGAAGAGGAATATTCTATGAATTAGCACTAAAGCACTCTGACTCATCTCTATAATGATCACTGTATATTATAAATTATAAATTATAATAAATAAATTATAAATTATAAATGGTAGTGCTATACCATCACAAAGGCCAAGGAATAAGATCAGTCCCTCTGGTCTTCAACTAATTCTTAGATGGTCTTTTTGTACCTTTTTTTCAATTAAAAATTGACATGCTATTAAGTTTCACTTAATTTTGCAAAGTTTGCTCTTAGAAGCAAATGTTACACCCAAATTAAATAAATAAATGAATTGATGAATAAATAATTAAGAACTGAATGATACTTTTATTTATTTATTTTTTAACAAAGCGCTTTTCCCTTGTCCTGTAACATTGCAGTCCTCAACTGCTGGGTCACAGACTAGTACTGGTCTGTGGCCTGTTAGGAAGCAGGATGCACAGCAGAAGGTAAGCAGCGGGCAAATGAGTAAAGTTTCATCTGTATTTGTAGCCTTTCTCCATCACTCACCATCCACCACCTCCCATCCGTGGAGAAATTATCTTCCATGAAACCAGTCTCTGGTGCCAAAAATGTTGGGGACCACTGCTGTAACAAATACTATCACCAGTAAATCCATTAGAGAAAAATCATAATCCCCTTTTTGTCTTGAGAAAATAGAGGCTTGGTAATGCATATCAAATATATCTCCCAGATATTTAAAGGTCTTTGTCTTAGCCTTTTACATTATTATTATTATTATTATTGTTATTATATTTCAAAATCCATCTCTGCCTCTGCGATTACTGCATTATTGATCCCACAATTTATATAACACATAAACATTTTAATTGTTTAAAATTATTTCTAGTCAAAAACATCATCTTGCCAGGAAATCCTAGTATTGCCTCTTGAGTTCTCATTAAACTATTCAAAAATAAGAAAAATTGAAATGGTTAACTCAAAAGAGAAGTCTGAAACCAACATAATACCTGAATATGAAGGCTATTTTTAGTAACTACAAGTCAATGATATTGAAAACAGAATTATTCTCAGTGATGAACACAAGTTTTACCATTCTAAAGAACAAATTTTCTAGATTAAAAGAAAAAATTGTACTGCTTCATCTTTCTGCTTCTACCTGATATCTGATTCAGGCACTTGGAGCCTGTATCAAAGAGATAACTGGGCAGTCAGCCATTGACTTTACAACTATTGATTCCTTTGGTGACTAGAGCTTTGTCCCTCCACCCTAACAAGTTTCTCTCTTTCTACATCAATGTGCTGCCTGAAACACTTAGAAAACTACTGTGTAGGCAGTGAATGAAAGGACCAAAGGGATCAAAGCAGACCCTAAGTTGCTCATGCACACTGACATACGTAGTTCTAACAAGTACATCATTTAGGTAGCACTGAAATTAGGAACATGCTTGTAGACTTGATTGCAGCTTAATAATTATCAACTGTCGGCCACAGTATCTATAAAAAGTATTTATTAGTTTACTTACTATCTTAAAATCATGCACACTCTCCAGTAAGGCATGTTTCAAGGTGCTGGTTTTCCAGCACAGGAAAATTTTACAAACTCTAGGACGTTTACAAAACTTTTAAAAATTTCTACAAACTTTTACATTTCTTCCCTACAGCACAGAGTAAATATGGTTAGTCACAAAGCTACTGCTTCATAATACTTGATAGGTACCAAAATTATTTCTACCTTAAAAATAATGGTATGCCCCACATTCCAGCACAGCACTTGGCTCTTATGCAGTAGGGGTGAAAATGTTAGCACTTAACGCTGGGGTATCAGGGGTTCGCAACATCCCCAATAAAGATAGAGTCCCCATGCAGAAGACATTGCAAGAGATGAAAGAAGCAAAGACACAGACACAGACACAGGAATAATTTTAAGAGTGCAGGGAAATCAGGGGACCACCAGCACTCCAGTGCCAAGATGGTGATGACTGAAATCCAGCACTTGCTTTTTATTCTCTTTGCCATACTGCAAAACACAATGATCTCATGTGAAAAAAATCACAGGATACAATGAACAAAAGTCTCGGGGCTCCCCCAAAATCACAAAGTGTCCTGGCTAATTACCTTCTGCTTTGTAGAAGGGAAAACACATAATTCTTCAATAGGTACGACCTGTCCCAAGGTAAACTAACTAATTTTATCTAAAGCACAAGCTATGTACATAGATATGAATCTTTAACTTCAGTAGCTGTGACCCATTTGATCAAGGAACAAAGAAACTACATGCTTTCCACTGGGAGACTGGTTTTACATTAACTAAGGCATTGTTGAGAGAAAGGGAGAGAAGGAGCTTGGCCAAATGTTCTAACAATGGAAGCCTTAAGACCCTTCTCCCGGGCTGACATATTGCAATCTACCTCTACAGCCATGAGAAGATTTCATGTCAAGCCGCTCCGTGGCTTTTCAGGCATGAGACCCCTTAGGCTCTGAGGTTGGAGCATGCTTTGCTGTACTCCCAGATCGCTGATATATGTCCCCCAACTAGGCAGTTAACAT
>CAUYRB010004974.1:0-10650 GCA_963574695.1 Propithecus perrieri
CTCAGGAATTCGAGACCAGCCTGAGCAAGAGCGAGACCCCGTCTCTACTAAAAAAAGAAAATAGAAAGAAATAAGCTGGACAACTAAAAACATATATAAAAAATTAGCCAGGCATGGTGGCGCATGCCTGTAGTCCCAGCTCCTCGGGAGGCTGAGGCAGGAGGATCGCTTGAGCCCAGGAGTTTGAGGTTGCTGTGAGCTAGGCTGATGCCACGGCACTCACTCTAGCCAGGGCAACAGAGTGAGACTCTGTCTCAAAAAAAAAAAAAAAGAATGCTCGTGGAATGATTACTGAATCAGGATTTGAATCTAGAATCCCTTGGGCCTCATGTCACAGAACTGCAGTTCTCTGCCAATGGCAGGATCGTTTACCATATTACCTCATTGCTGCAGAGAGCTTGCCCCCCAGAGGGGGCTCAGGGTTTGGGATGCCATGAGGCACAGGGAGTTCATCCATCCATTCGTTCATTTATTTGTTCATTCAGTAAACATGTGTTAGGGCTGGGCCTTGTGTCCGGCAGGGTGGGAGAACCTGTGCAAGGTCATATGGCTGTGTGTCCAAGGCCACAGAGCTAGGAGCACAATCGAGCGTGGGTGATTCTACCTGTGCTTTTTCAGTGGCTTTCTCAGCCCCAGCCAGGTAAGTTTGAAGATATATGCGTGGGGCAGAGGGGAGGAGGACTGCAGGTGAGCGGAGCAAATTATCAGCGTGAAGACACCATTTGTGCATTCACTCATTCAGGAAACACACATCAGGCACCGACTCTGCCAGGCTCTGTGCTGGGAGAGGGGAAGTTGGGGGGACAAGTGGCCTGGGATGCTGTCCTCGCCTTCCAGGAGGGAGCTTGTAGCTCAGGCTTGGAGATATTGAAAGACAGGAGCGTTCTGGGTCCAAGTGGGGGCAATCTCGTAAATTTTTTTCAGGAACACTTGGTCAGATGAGGAGAAGCAATTTCTGCCCCAGGAGAGACCCCTCTGTGAGGGTGGATACACAGTTCTTGTCCCAGGAAGACCCCCTTGTTAGAAGGAGGGAGCCGCAGCTTAGGAGCCCAGTTGGATGAGGCGGGTACAATCCTCCAGTCTGCCCCAGGCCTTTCCCTAAGAGATTTCAGTCTTACAAGGGACACACAGAGCCCACTCTCAGGGAGCTCCCTGTCTGACCTGGGAGAGGTCAGCTGTGTATATTCACTCGTACAAAGGGAGACAAGCGGACCAGAACAAGCAACCAACCCACTTACACTAAACCGAGTTAGCAAGTCCTGAGGATCTTTCTGGAAAGCAAGGACATTTTCAGCAAGTGAACGCTGAAGGATGGAGGTGTCGTGAACAAGTAGAAGAAGGGAAGGAGCTTTCCTCCCCTCTTCCCTCATCCCCCCATCCAGAAAGGCATTTCTGGAAGTCTCCAGTTGGTTGGGGACCTGGGCAGCTGCTCTGTGTGCCCAAGACTGTCAGTCCCTCAGCTGTCACTCTGCTCCCAAAATAGCAGTGGTTGGGGGGAGGGAGGGGAGGTTGTTTATCCGGGATGGAGGTGGGGAAGGGGTATTATCTCTGTGCCCAGGGAGGGGTGCATGCTGGGGTGTTCCCGTCCCTTCTGGATCTTTCTCTCACTCTTTGGGGTATGAATGCCGAAGCCTCCAGGACACCCTGATCCGGGTGCTTGGACAGAGGCTAGTCAGCACCTCCACATGGCCGCAACTGTCCAGTCTGGGGAGAGGGAGGGCCCTGAGTATCAATGACAGACTCCAGGGGCACCTGTCCCTGTAGCCAAATATGGTCTGGAGCCACTGGCAGGGGTGATAATATGTCTTGCGTGGGGGCTGGGCGGGGCAGACTGGGGCTGGCTGGCTGGAGGCTGACCCAGGAGAGCTCAGGGGAGCAGTATCAGGGGTCAGATCGAAACCATTGTCCTCGCTGAGAAAGTGAGTTGGGCCAGAGTGTTCCCCGGACTGAGGAGGGATGAGGCAGACTTTTAAGGCCTACAATGAAGTCCAGGCCTTTGGCATGGTGGCTTTGCCTGCTGGGAGGGACAGGGAGGGAGGCCTGTTTCAACTCGGGCCAAGCTCTGAGCAAATGCTGTAATGTCTTCTGGGGCGATGGATTTGAGGGTGCTGCGGGTGGCTCCCTTCTAGGCAGAATCCCTACCTTCCACCCTGGTGGGAGGGGAGCCTGGGCTCTGGACCCCAGACCAGGGGCCCAGTCCTGGGTCTGGAGTGAGGGGCTGGCCAAACAGAGCTGCTCCCGTCCCCGCAGATGGCAGAGGCGGAAGCCGTCCAGCTGAAAGAGGAAGGGAACCAGCATTTCCAGCGCCAGGACTACAAGGCCGCGACGAAGAGCTACAGCCAGGCCCTGAAGCTGACCAAGGATAAGACCCTACTGGCCACGCTTTATCGGAACCGGGCAGCCTGCGGCCTGAAAACGGTTTGGAGCTGGGGGCGAGGGTGTGGAGGCGGCCCCTCCTCCTGATAGGAATTGGCCACCATTCCAGCTGACTCCCCTGGACCCCTCAAGCTGGAGAAGGGTGCCTCCAACTGCCTGATCCGCTGCTCTGCAGAGACAGAAATTCGCCCAGATCAGAATCAGCCTAATGCCAGAAGCTTTTCACTTGTTATTTTTTTCCCCTTCCTTCCTTCCTTTCTTTCACAGAGTCTCTCTCTGTTGCCCTGGTTAGAGTGCCGTGGCGTCAGCCTAGCTCACAGCAACCTCAAACTCCTGGGCTCAAGCAATCCTCCTGCCTCAGCCTCCTCAGTAGCTGGGACTACAGGCGATTTTTTCTATTTTTTTCTAGTTCCAGGCTAATTTTTCTATTTTTAGTAGAGACGGGGTCTCGCTCTTGCTCAGGCTGGTCTTGAACCCCTGACCTCAAGCGATCCTCCCGCCTTGGCCTCCCAGAGTGCTAGGATTACAGGCGTGAGCCACCGCGCCCAGCTTCACTTACTATTTCACAGCATCTTGTAACAACCCTGGGAGGTAGCTGTTGTCATCCCATATTGCAGATAAGAAACTCAAGGCTCAGAGGGCTTAAGTAACTTGCCAAGATCTCCCAGGTCATAGCAGAGCTGGGATTCAAAGCTGGGTTTTCCTGTTGCCAAAGCCTGCCCACTTTTCCAAGCCCAGCGAGGGGCACACCCTGGGCCTCTGACAGCTTGCAGCTCCCCCAGCAAACCCTGTCCCCTCACTCTGGGGACACTCTCTGGCTGTCTCTGCACTGGGCCCACATTAACTGAGTCTTCTTCCCCATGTCTCAGGAGAGCTACGTCCAGGCAGCTTCAGATGCCTCCAGAGGTGAGCCACTCCTGCTCCCAAACCTGCCCCCTCACATTCTCCTCTGGGTGGTTCGTGTTGGGTTTTGATCTGGTTGTCATTTTGGGGAGAGACAGTGATAGTCTTGAGTGAGTTGAGAAGGGAGGGAACCCAGCTGGACAAGGGACTGGAAACACAGTGTGTGATGAGCAGTTGAGGCAGCTGCAATATTTAGCCCAGAGAAGGCAACTCCCGGGTGGGACGGAGAGCTGGCTCCAAATACCTAAAAAGTTGTCACAAGGAAGAAGGATTGGATTTCATTTCAGGGTTCCAAGGCTGGACTTAAGATAAATAGGCAAGGTTACAGCCAGCATATTTCAGGTAGGAAGAGGGAAGGGTTTTCTGATGGAGCTGCCTGGCTGTCTTAAGAAGGAGGGAGCTCCCCATTACCAGAGGTATGCAAGCACCAACTGGATAAGCCCTTGGCAGGGATCCTGTAGCAGAGACTGGAGCATCAGGAATTGGATGAGATGAACCTTAAGCTCTCTTCCACCCTTGAGACTCTATGGATCTTACTGTCTCTCTAACAAAGGAGAGGCATGAGCCAGATAGTCCACATGGGTGGATAATCTCCAAGGAAGACCCAGAAGCCCAGCAAGAGCCTGATTTTTGGAGCTGGGGCAGTGGGGACAGCGGTCCGCAGCCTGGTCCCCTGAGGCCCTGCCTGTCTCCCCTCAATAGCCATCGACATCAACTCCTCCGACATCAAGGCTCTGTATCGGCGATGCCAGGCCCTGGAGCACCTGGGGAAGTTGGACCAGGCCTTCAAGGACGTGCAGCGTTGTGCCACCCTGGAGCCCCGGAACCAGAACTTCCAGGAAACGCTAAGGAGGCTCAACACCAGCATCCAGGAGAAGGTGAGTCATCCCCCTCCCCACCAACTTGGCTGCCCGGCCGCCTCCCCATAGGAGCAGGAATGGGTTAGGGAGGTGGGACCACAGGACAGGGCTAGCCCTACCTCCGCGCGCTGAGATGCAGACGGCGAGTGGCACGGGCCGGCTCCACAGCACAGCTGAGCAGGGGCACCTGTGTGTGAGTGATGGCTGCACAATCCAGCCGGGGCTAGAGCACGGGTCTTTTAAATTCCAGATGGAGGCTTTCGAAAACAATTATAATAACTTAGTGTATTTGCCACCTGATCTTCTCTTGCTGGGTACCATGAGCTACCTGGGAACTGGGAGATATTGATGAGGAATAGAGGGGAGTGAGGACCAGGTAGGAACATGAAATCTTTTCTAGGAAAATGGAGTGGGGTGGGGAGAAGCTGGACCAGGGATGAGAACCCCTGCACTCTAATCCTGGCTCAGCTGCTAATTTCAGAGGGACGTCTTGGGGTGTCGTTTCCTCTCTGTAAGAGCAGGGGGGTAATCGATGATTCAGCTCCTTGCTCCAAGATGCAGCAACTCCCGTGCGTCCGGAGCAGCCCTGTGGTGTGACCACGGCGTGCTGCCCAGGGTGCAGACTCAAGGACCGACTAAGGAGAGATGGAAGAAAGGGTGGGGGGAGGATAGACATCACCTCACCCCAAAGGAAACGGCAGGAATGTGACCAGCAGAGCAAAGTAGTAGGACGTACATTAGGGGCTGGCGAGATGAGGGGTGATGGTTTGGGTCATTTTATGAAAGACCCAGAGTAGTGGGTTCGGGGGGGCTGCATGAGGGGCCAGACATCCAAGCAGAGTTGTTTCAGTTTGCATGAAGCGGTGCTGGAAAGCTGCTTCAGGTTTCTGAGCTGAGCCTGGAGACATAGTTCTGTTTTAGCGCCTATTTAAATGTCTGATCCTAATTGTTTACTAGACTCCGATAACAAATGTAACTAGACTGTGAGCTTTGTGGGGCAAGGACTTGATTTTGCTCACCGTTCTCTCCCCAGCATCTAGCATAGTGCCTGGCATGTAGTAGCTATTCAGTAGATGTTTGTTGAATGAATGAATGAACGTGCCTGGTCCCCGAGTAGATCCCGCAGTAGTTACTGAGATGAACTGTATGTGGAACAGACTGAAATGATGTGGACCGCCGCTGCCTCCTTCCCCCTCCTCCCCTCAGCTCCGGGTGCAGTTCTCCACAGACTCCAGGGTACAAAAGATGTTTGAGATCCTCCTGGATGAAAACAGTGACGCCGACAAGCGGGAAAAGGTGAGCGCTGGTTAGCGCCAGCCGGCAGAGGGCGCTCTCGGCACCTGCCAGTCTCGACAGTAACCCCATCCTGGGGGATGGGGAGGCGGAGGCGGGGGGTGTCCTTGAAGAACTTGAAGGAAAATTGGCCAAAGGATAAGCGCATTAAAAAACCATATGGTGGGCTGGGATAAGGGTGAATCCAGTGAGGACCCTGTCTTTCTTTAAATTTTTTATATTTTGTTCATCATGGATTTTTTGCATTGATTTTGATTTTTTAAATATTGCATTAAACCTTATTTATCTTGATTATTGAGTTTTTGCGTGCCCCTTTAAATTTTGCACCCAAGACAAGGGCTTCGTTTTCCTCACCATAATTTCAGCCATGAGAAACAAGGACACATTAAAATAATGTTTTATTCCCTTTAAAAATATTACAAAGAAGTTATTCTGAAATATTAAAATATTTACCGATACAATCATCCTCTTAATCAAATTTGTAGCATTTTTTTCCATATTCCCTTCTAGTCATTATTCAGAGGAAAAACATTGAACATTTGAGTGTTTTACATTTATAAGAACTTGACAGACGATACCTGGGAAATTTTTGTTAGTTTTGTGGTCAACAAATCCATAAAATATGCAAATATTATTTATTTATTTGAGAATTACTCTGTGCCAGGCACATTCTTTATATTTGTAATTTTGTTTAATGTTCTTGACAATCTTATAAGGCAAATAAACTATTGTCCTTATTTGTAAAATGTAAGTGATTTCGCTCAAGGTCATGTGTGTAGTAAGTGGCAGAACCAAATCTTTTTGTTTGTTTGTTTGTTTGAGACAAGTCTCATTTTGTTGCCCAGGCTAGAAAGCAGTGGCGTCATCACAGCTCATTGTATCCTCCAACTCCTGGGCTTGAGTGATTCTCCTGCCTCAGCCTCCCGAGTAGCTGGGACTATAGGCATGTATCACCACGCCTGGCTAAGTTTTCTATTTCGTAGAGATGGGGTCTCACCATGTTGCTTAGGCTGGTTTTAAACTCCTGGGCTCAAGTGATCCTCCCACTTTTGTCTCCCAAGTCACTGGGATTATAAGCATGAGGCACCCAGTCTGGCAGAACCAAAATCTTTCAGAGCTCAGATCCTGTTCTCTTAACCACTATGATGGTTCCACTGATCGATGAGGCAGAGGAAAAGAAAGAGGAAGGAGCTTGTGAAGAGGCCACAGGAAGAACAGGAGATGGTGATATTATTATTAATTTTATAATTATTAATACATAATCTCATTCTCTCTACCTGGAATACCTCATCCCTGGGACATCTTTCACCCATGCCTACCTCTCTGCCTGGGAACTTCTATTTGTTCTTTAAGAACTCGACTCAGATGTCACCTCCTCTGAGGAGCCTTCCCACATCCCATCTCCCCAAACCTTCAACCCTCTGGAATCCCACAAAAATTTGCTCAGGTTTCTATTATAGCCAAAGTTATATTATAAAGTGTTCATTTTCATACCTCCTCCTCCTTTCATACCTCCTCCAAATTCAGAACTCCTCGAGGGCAAGGACTATGTCTAATTATTCCTTATGGTCCCAGTGCTTAGCTCAGCTCACTGTAGGTGCTCAGGGAAAGTGAGATTGAATGAATCAGTCATCACACCTTGAGGACCCTCTGTCTTACCAGGTACCATGCTAAGAAACGTAAAGCTAAAAAGATCAGGCTTTTGGACCCTTAAAGTTCATAAGCAAATTGAGGATGTGTTCTATCTTTCAATTCTACATTATAGAAACCCAACACAAACTAGTTTAAAAGGAAAAAAAGAATGTGGGCAGGAGACAGAATTTATTTGTCCTAGACAGGTTACTTCTATTAACAGTTTCAGGAATAGCTGAATCTAAGATCCAAGGGTTTCCAACAATGTTCTCCTCCAGATTAGGTCTCTTTCTATAACCTGCTCTTAGGTGGCTTTATCCTCAGGAATTTTTTTTCCATGTGAAAGCCCCTCACAGCTCCATGTGTACATCCAATTAGCAAAAAATAGAGGTTTTTATGCCAATGGTCCCAGCAAAAGTCCTAGGAGTAATTCTGAATGCTTTTAATTGAGTCACCTGCCCTTCATTGAACCCATTTTAGTAACTCTGAATAGGCCTACGTCACATGCCTACCTCTGGATTTGGAAGTGGGGTTGACCCCATCCAAATCATATGGATTAAAAGCGAGAGAAGGTTGTTCACCAGAGGAAAATCAAGTTGCTATTACTAAAAGGGGGAGAAGATATTAGGCAAGGAAAAACCAACACATGTCCTCCATAGAGGAGATGTCCTATACATCAGTAATTACACGGTAAGGCTGGGAGTGATGCCTGTCTTAAGTGCTTACGGCCAAAGATTAGGTAGGAGAAATGGATCACTTCAAGGACAGCTGTCCACAAACACCTTTTAGGAGGAAGCTTATGAATCAGGCCTTTTAGATAGGTAGGATTATGGTAGATGAAGATGAGGAGGCCTGTCACATATATGGAAAGGCATGAACAAAGGCAGGGAGGTAAGGATCCTTTAGAGGTTTTCCAAGTTTGCTGGGAGCTTTTGGGAATTAAGTCTAGAACTTTGGTTGGGGGCTAGATCTATATATAGTCTAATAAGTGCTAATCCTTTATGCAGATTTCTTTCATAAACGATCTCAAAAAAGAGCAATTTGGGCAGGCACCAGGAGTAGGATTATTCTTTCCATCGGTAGATGGGACAAGTGAGGCCTAGTGCAAGAGATGCCTGCTGAGAGTTCAACCTCTTGTGTCCAGAGATGGAACAGCACAAGAAGCCCAATTTCTGCCCTCCATCCCAGAACTAGGCCCCTCCCCCCAGCCGCAGTAAAAATAAAATCTGGGGTTGGAAATCACCAGGACAGCAGCTGTGGCTCAGCCCCAGGGCCAGCTGGAGGACACCTTTGGAGGAAGCTGTGGGAACAACTATATAGCCAGAAAGAAGGTACCTGATTTGCATAATGGCTAAGAGCAGAGACTCTGGAGGAAGCCCTGATTTTTATTCTCAGTTTCATGAGTTAAGGTGTTACCTTGGGCAGATTATGTAACTTCCCCAAACCTTAGTTTCCTCATTTGTAAACAAGGTAAAGAACAATACCTACCGTATAGGATGGTTCATGAGGTCTGAATGAGGTATTGCATATTAAGAACTTAGCACTCTCTTCCTCTTCTGGTCTGGTCTCCTCTTCCTTTTCCGGTCTCATCTCCTCTTCCTCATCGAGTCTCATCTGGTTTCATCTCCTCTTCCTTGTCCTGTCTGGTCTCCTCTTCCTTGTCCAGTCTTGTCTTCTCTTCCTCATCTGGTCTGGTCTCCTTTCTACAGTTTTGTTCTAAAAATATTAAGAGGTCTTATCACATGAAGCTAAATTTGATAATCCAGGTAAAACCTAAGGCTCATGAAAATAAAAAAAAGACTTGTGACATTATAGAAGTTTTCATTAAAATAATTTTGTATTAAAAGCATAACATAACTCTGGAAATAAAATTACAATTTATGAATTAATTTCTCTTGTTATTTGCTATGGACATTTGCTATGGTCACTTACTAGGCAGAGAAGAGACATGCTTCACCTACAAATGAATACATACAAAAAGTCTAATTGTATACTCTTTTCCATCTTGATTTCAGCAAATGCTCTTTTACTGCCATTTATAATAGTTTTTTCCCTTCACCTGACATAAGCTTCTGCCTTCTGATTAAGGAAATATTTATAAGAGTTTATGAATTGATCCTCTGTAATGGGCATATATAGAGAGAAGAATAATAAACATGTACTGCACAAGCCTAAGCTAAAAATTGAAAATTTAGAATTCTTCAAGAAATATTGGGAAACCTGGTGAAACTAACCACACTGAATGTAGTATGATTTAGGGTAAGTTGACCAAAGTGCTGGAAAAAATAGATGCAAAATGGAAAAATGCTCAAATACAATGAGCTAATGCACCATCTTTCACATGGCAGTGGCCACTGAAGTGCTCTTCTCTACAGGGTGATTTAGGGGCCTGGCCTTCCTCCTGTGCCTCTTCAATAGCATAGGTTTCCATCATCATCATCATCTGATTCCTGCTGGAGGCAAGAGACACAGAGTATGGGGAGACAAGCCTACTTTTTGTTTTGTTTTGTTTTTGTTTTTCTTGGGACAGGGGGTCACTCTGTCTTCCAGGCTAGAGTGCATTGGTGTTGTCGTAGCTCACTTGAGTAATCCTCCTGCCTCAGCCTCTCAAGTAGCTGGGACTATAGGCTCGGGCCATGCCCAGCTAATTTTTCTATTTTTTGTAGAGATAGGGTCTCAATCTTGCTCAGGATGGTCTCGAACTCCTGGCCTCATGCGATCCTCCTGCCTTGGCCTCCCAAAGTGCTAAGATTACTGGCATGAGCCCCCATGCCTGGCCTGGCCTACTTTTTATAAGCTGTGGTTTGGAGGTAAGATATGCTCCTCTGTTTACTTTCCACTGTCTAGAAGTAAATGATATAAACATGCCTTACTGCAAGAGAGGGTGAGAAATATAATCCTTGGCTAAGAAGATGATTTTTAGCTACAAATGTTCATATACCAGGAAGGGAAGAACAAATTTGAGGGAATACGTAGGATTCTGCTGCACATATCTACATCTTTGAATTCAGCCTTTGATCTTAAAATTCAGTTATCTTAATTTGGTAAATTGTTTAATCTCATTGCCTAAATTTTTTTTTTTTTGTTATTCCAGGGTATTGTGAGGGTACAGACATTATAGTTACACTTTATGTCTTTGCCTCACCCAAATGCAGGTTAAAGGCATGCCCTTCCCTCCCTTTAGTGCTCCCCGTGTCCTTTAGTTGTAGATTTGCCCCCCCAATCCCTAGAGAGTATTTCTGTCATGTGATCACCCTAGTGTTGATCAGTTAGTACCAATTTGATGGCGAGTACAAATGGATCCCGTTCTTCTGCTCTTGTGGTGCCTCACTTTGAATAATGGGCCTAAGTTTAATCCAGGAAAGTATAAGAGGTGCCAGATCACTGTCGTTTCTTATGATTGAGTAATATTCCACTGTAAACATATACCAAATTTTAATAATCCACTCATGGATTGATGGGCACTTGGGTTGTTTCCACATTCTTGCAATAGTGAATTGTGCTGCCATAAACATTCGGGTGCAGATGTCTTTATCGTAGAATGTCTTGTGCTCTTTTGGGTAGATGCCTAATAGTGCTATTGCTG
>CAUYRB010004975.1:0-22613 GCA_963574695.1 Propithecus perrieri
GGTGCATACCTGTAGTCCCAGTTACTCGGGAGGCTGAGGCAGGAGGATCGCTTGAGCCCAGGAGTTTGAGGTTGCTGTGAGCTAGGATGACGCCACGGCACTCTAGCCCGGGCAACACAGTGAGACTCTGTCTCAAAAAAAAAAAAACATAACCGTAGGACTATCATCACACCTAAAAATAATTTCGTAATATTATCAATTATTCAGTTTTGCCAAACTCTCCTCTTGGGGTATTTTTAATGATACACTGAATGGAAACCTGATTGAACAATAATGTGCCAGCTGTACTGAAACCAGATCTATGCCACACCAGAACATTCAGTTAATTCATCCACTGGTGTGTAAATAACAAAGCTTTACAGTCTATGGCCTTTCCAAGTCTCATTGCTAAAAAGCAAAAGTCCCAGAGCTTCAAAGAAACGGCTATGGTTCCAGGGTTAATCCATTAAAAGGTGTCCCTGGCTGTGTTTTTGTGTTTTTGTTTGTTTGTTTTTGTTATTATTATGGTTTGGTTTGGTTTGGTGTTGGTTTGTTGGTTTCTTTTTAAGAAAGAAAATATTATCAGAATAAAACCAATAGAAACAAGTGATACTAATTGGAATGAAATAATTCCAAGAGGCTCAATTGGTGCTAAAATTCTGTGATTTTCATGGAGATAGACACTGTAGAAGAAAGAAGCCAGTCCAAATTAGGGAAAAGAATGAATTAGAGAATGCTTTACAAAACAGAGTTGTAAATTGGCTCTCCCAGGGACTGAATCAAGACTGTAGAAGTGTCTTATTTGACTCAGTCACTTATGCTTTCAATAATACATATAAGTAATACTTATTATATGTTCCTGTGTCAGGCAGTAATAAGTGCTAGAGATACAGCAATGAACAAAATAAACAAAATGCCTACCCTCACGGAGTTTGCATTTTTGTGTGTAACTTGAATGTATAAAGTGGGTTATATACCCCTTAGTGCTTTGCTTTCATTCTTTCTTTGTTTTTTAATTAAGAAAGACTTTATGGAAGGCATGTCTGCCCCAGCTGGGCCATGGGCCACAGGACCACGTATACCTTTCTTGTTTCTTCTTGTTTTTTACCCTGGCCTTTAGATATAGATATAGATATAGATATAGATATAGATATAGATATAGATAGCATTTGAATTTGTGGCACTCTTATAATGCAAAGCTATTTTGTCTTCAAATAGCTTGAATGACTAATAATACTATCCATTAGTGGTCATGTATCATTTTTCCCCCCATTCTCTCTTTTTTTTTTAATTTCAGAATATTATGGGGGTATAAATGTTTTGGTTACATGGATTGCTTTTGTACTGCTTGAGTCAAAGTTATAAGTATGCGCATCACCCAGATAGTGTACATTGTACCCATTAGTATGATTTCACCCATCTCCTCCTCACCCCTTTCACCTGCTTGATTTCCATTGAGGTTTACTTCCATCTGTGCACATCAGTTCTGATCAGTTGGTTCCAATTTAATAGTGGGTACATATGGTGTTTGTTTTTCCATTCCTGCTATACTTCATTTAGGAAGATGGTCTCCAGTTCCATCCAGATTGTTGCAAAAGGTATTAATTCATTTTTTTATGGCTGAGTAGAACTACATGGTATTCATATACCACATTTTATTTATCCACTCATGAATTGATGGACACTTCGGTTGATTCCACATCTTTGCGCTTGTGAATTGTGCTACAATAAACATTCTAGTACAAGTGAATTTTTGATAAAATGACCTTTTTTTCCTTTGGGGAAATACACAGTAGTGGGATTGCTGGATCAAATGGCAGGTCTACTTTTTGTTCTTTGAGGAATCTCCATATTATTTTCCATAGTGGTTGTACTAGATTGCAGTCCCACCAACAGTGTATAAGTGTTCCTTTCTCTCTGCATCCATGTGAGCATCTATTGTTTTGGGAATTTCTAACAAAAGCCATTCTCACTGGGGCGAGGTGGTATCTCATTGTGGTTTTGATTTGCATTTCTCTGATGATTAGTGATGTTGAGCATTTTTTCATCTGTTTACCGGCTATTTGTCTATCTCCTTTTGAAAAGCTCCCATTCATGTCTTTTGCTCAATTTTTAAAGGGTTGTTTGATTTTTTTCTTGTTGATTTGCTTGAGTACTTTGTAGTTTCTGGTTATTAGCCCTTTATCAGATGTATAGCATATGAATATTTTCTTCCATTCTGTAGGTTGTCTATTTTCTCTGTTGATTGTTTCGTCGGCCATGCAAAAGCTTTTTAATTTAATCAAGTCCCATTTATTTATTTTTGTTGTTGCTGTGATTGCCATTGGGATCTTCTTCATAAATTCTTTGCCTAGGCTGATATCTAGAAGACATTATCCAACATTTTCTTCTAGAATTCTTACGGTTTCATGTCTTAGATATAAGTCTGTAAGCCATCTTGAGTTAATTTTAGTGAATGGTGACAGACATGGATCCTGTTTCAATCACATGGCTATCCCATTTTCCCAGCATCATTTATTGGATGGGATTCTTTTCCCCAGTGTATATTGCTATCTACTTTGTCAAAGATCAGATGGCTATATATGGATGGTTTTATATCTGAGTTCTCTGTCCTGTTCCACTGGTCTTTGTCTCTATTTTTGTGACAGTACCATGCCGTTTTGGTTACTATAGCCTTGTAGTATAGTTTAAAGTCTAATAACGTGATGCCTCCAGATTTGTTCCTTTTGCTTAAGGTTTCTTTGGATATTTGGGTTCCAGATGAAGCATAGAATTATTTGTTCTAGAGCTGTGAAAAATAACATTGATATTTTTATGGATTGCATTAAATCTATAAATCACTTTGGGTAGTATGGACATTTTAACAACATTGATTCTGCCAATCCATGAGCATGATGTGTTTTCCCATTTGTTTACATCATCTGCAATTGAATTTTTTTTAAAAAAAATGAAATAGAAATTCTGGAAACAAAAAATACATTCGAGGAAATACAAAACACAGTGGAAAATCTTAAGAATAGACTAGACCAGGCAGAAGAAAGAATCTCAGAAGTCGAAGACAACACCTTCGAATTAAACAAATCAGTCAAAGATAAAGAATAGGGAATTAAGAGAAAGGAACAAAGCCTGCAAGACTTATGTGATCATGTAAGGAGGCCAAACATAAGAATCACAGGCATCCCTCAGAGTGAAGATGAAATACATAAGGGTTGGAAAACCTATTTGAGGGAATAATTGAAAACTTTCCTGGTCTTGCCAGAAATTTAGATTTCCAGGTACAAGAAGTTCAATAAACACTTGGGAGATTCATTGCAAAGAGGTAATCACCACAACACATAGTCATCATACTGGCCAAAGTTAACACAAAGGAGGAACTCCTGCAAGGTGTAAAGCGAAAACATCAGGTAACTTACAAAGGAAAACCCATCCGACTAACTGCAGACTTCTCAACTGAAATCTTACAAGCCAGAAGGGACTGGGGCCCCATCTTCACCTTTCTTAAACAGAATAATGGCCAGCCTAGAATTTTGTATCCTGCAAAACTAAGTTTCTTATATGAGGGAGAAATAAAGACTTTCTCAGACAAGCAAACACTAGGGAATTTGCCAAGCCCAGACCTGCCCTGCAGAAAGTACTCAGAACTGCATTATACATTGATCAGCACAATGGAAACCCACCAGTCTAAAATTATCCAAAGCTAAAGCTCAGAGCCCATATAAAATAATGGCTCGAGAGGTAAAACAAAGCAGTAAGGTTCTTCCCAACAGGATGAACAGAAATGCATCCCACTTATTAATTCTTTCATGCATCATTTTTGGAACAACTTTTCTATCCAATGTGCAATGACTGAACCTCTAATTTACACTGGGCATGAAACCAGTACCACAGAGAGTACTAAGTCCTGCCCCATGATATCCTGAAGCTCTGGATCTACTGGGAAGACAGACCCCACCCATCTCACTAATGTCATGTGACAACCACTACATTAGAAGTGCAGAAAGTGACTGAGGGGACAGGAGTTAATTTTTCTTAGTACAGGGAGGAAAAAGGTTGAGGCAACTTACAGAAAGCACGAACTTCCCACAGGGCAGCCAAAGAAATGGATATTAAATGTACTGCTATTGTATTCATAGGTTTATTATTAATAATTTAAAAATTCGCTTGAGAAAGGGTTAACTGCCTTTCAGTAGACTTGTTTCCACAACTATATCAAGTCCTCGATTTTTTCATAAGCTAGTGCAAATGTAATTTCTAGATCTACTTTACTTCAGATATTTACCAATTATAAATTAACAGGACTTAAATTTAAGATGTTTTCTCTTCAAGTCATTAATGCTCACTGCTGTAAATGATTATTTCCTCAAAAGGAGAAGAATCATCACAAATAGTATAGGATTATTTATCTGATAGATTTAAAGATATAATTTATCCTCATAAAGATGCTTTGGCTTCACTTTTTAGCACATATAGAAGGATCCTCACAGTGGAATTAATATCACAAAATTTCAGAGCTGAGTGGACTCCTGAAGAGATAAGCTCCAGGCCCTTACTTCCAGAAGAGACAATTCTTGAAGCATCCAGGAGAGCCAAAGACATTTGAGGACATCCCAGGGTTTGAGTCTCAATGCCATCTTTCCCCGGTGGGCTGTGCAGGGTTTAATCAAAGTTGATGAGGAGCTCCTGCCTCCTGATTTCAAATCACATACTCTGGCTCCGATGCAAGGCCATTCACTCCTCTTTCACCCTCCCTGGAGAAAGAAAATTGCATAGTATCTTTTCCTACGAATTCTTTACATATTTGAAAACAGTTGTTTTCAGCGGCTTTCTGATGGCAACATCTAAATGTAACCAATTGAGCTTGAGTCTTAAACATTCCAATTAGCTGCATTTCAGTCCTTCTGTTGCCTGGACCATTTTCTGCAACATGACCCACCTCTCTAAGGCTAACTTGGATCCCTGGATTCTGCATTTAACGTAGCTCTCGTCTCTTCTCTAGACCTGCTGCAATGCCTATGTGTTCTGTTAGAAACAGGAAATGGAATTTGGTCCCTTTATTCTAATGATGGTGTCATGAATATTTGAACAACCCAGTTGTAAACTCACACTAATTGGGAAGGCAGATGATTTGACTAAGAGAAGTATGTGTTCATCCTTTTTAGATAGATGATGCTAGTTGCTCGAAACGGCTGCAGACAAGTACGATAAAAACTGGGACTCTCACCCCCTCAATCCAGCAGCCCAGTCCAGCCCTAGTTTCTACGGGTCCACTCCTGACACGTTAAATATGCGTCTCCTCCCTCCAAGCTCCACTATCACTGACCTAGGCTATGCTTTCCTCGCCCTGCACCTGCACGGTTGCTCCAAATATGCTTCTTCTGCTCCATTCTCTCTACTGAAACAGGAGCAATCTGTCGGAAATCCAAATCTGACTATGCCATTTTCTCATTTAAAATTAGTCCATTGTTCCATATGCAAACTTCTCAGCATGGCCTGGCCCGTGGGATTCTTCAAGATGCGGCCTATTTCCATTTCAGGCTCACCTCCCAACACCTCTCTGTGATTTAAACCCCAGGGATGCCAACCTACTTAGGTCCCCAAACCCACTCTGGGGTTCACACATGCACTCCTCTCAACACCCCCTGCAGGATCCCCTCCACGCCTTTCTTCTCTCTACCTCCTACTGGTTTGGCCAGCCCTCTCCAACCTGGGACGACAGTAGAAGGTCACATTCCCACTAAATTCTCCTGCTACAAAGCAAGAGCCCCACCCTACAGACCCCAACCCACCCCCAGAAACTCTCCTGCTTCCTGTGAGCTCAGGAACAAATGCTTCATGTTTTTCTACTCTCTGCTGCATTTCCAGCCACCGCACGCTTCCCTCACGCAAGCAGTACCCTAACAGGATGACAGAACAAAAGAACAACACCGAGAAGTTCTTGCAACCATTAAAAGATCTGATAATTTTAAATGTGTATAAACTCAGATCCACTATTTTTCTGTCCCAAATAGGGTATTTCTTCATGATCCTGCAGGCCTCACCATGCTCCTGGCCGCCTCTCTCTTGGGTTAGCCTCCACATAAGCAGGCTGTTTTGCCTCCCAGAGAGGTTCTCATGCCTAACTCTCATGTGGACTCAAAGAGAAAAGAGCTCTCTCTTCTCTGGTCTAACGTTGGCCTCCCTCATCCTAATTTCTTATCCCCAAATTAATGTCATCCTAGGATAATTGATAGTGGGAATATCCACTTGCCCTTTGAGGGAAACCCATTATCACCCACAAGAGTGTGGTCCTAAATTACAGCCCCCAAAAGGAAAATAAAATTGCATCAGAGCATAATGGTTGAACTCCAGTACATTTCGGGTTATGCAGTCTTGACTACTGTGAGTAGGAGGTCAACTGTGGGGCAAGAAAAAGTCAGATTCTGTCCTTTTCCATGGTTTCCAGCTAGAAATAAATGAAAAGTAACCACAAATGCTCTGCCTTTAGCCCTGTGGCACTTTGTTCCAAGTCTCCAATAAGCAAATATATGAACAAAAATATGCAGAGGCTCACTGTCTCCAAGATCACATCAAAATTGACCTGAATTCTGATGTAGACGTCCAGGAGTTAGGTTTTCAGTTTGCAAATCATTTGTGTTTTTAGGGAACCATATCTCTGCAAAAATCATTGCAACTTTTAGAACATTTCTTTTTTCTATGTTAGGATTCATTGATTGGTTTTCTCAAGAATAATAGGTGGCATTTGCTTTACATTGGTAGAATAGACAGATTCATGGTGCTCAGGACAAAACCTGCCCTCCTCCCCATAAGGTCTTTGGCCTCTGAACAATTCTCCAGTGTCCCTCCTGCTGCTCTCTGCTCTGCTGCACCCGCCCTTCAGCACCAGGGGTCTCCATCCCATTTTGGAAGAAGGCTAAGAGCTAAGTGACTCCTGACACCAGCCCTTCACACATGCTGTTCCCTCTGTGCTTGGGACACCATCCTCCCCACCCATGCTCACCCTGAGACTCCCAAACTCCTGTCATTCAAGCACCTCCAGGTGATGTTCTGACACCTCCCCTCCACCATCCTCAAGCACGGTCAGGACCACCTGTGAGTCTGTGCTTCTTCATGACACAGGCCACACTTGTCTTTCCAAACACATTCCTGAGCTCCACGGGTGCAGAGCCACATGTTCTTGTTTGCCTATGTTCAGTGCCTGGCCAAAACACGTTTGCTCAATTAATATTTTTGAATGAAACGATTTTCCCCAAACAACAAATTATTCTGTCTGGGAGTTAAATTCTTTATTCCTTAGTAAATTAAAAAAATATATTAGTTTTAAGCTATGAAATGGCAGTTTTTCCCTTCTCCTAAGTGTATATATTTTACATATACGTGGGGGTTCTTCCCAGCCAGAGTATTCTGTTACATTTAATTCACAGATGTCTCCTCTCTGAGTCTCCAGCCAAAAGGGACACAGATTCTTCAATAAGTATTTTTGTCATTTAGGCTGCCTCCTCCCTGCCACATACACCACACACACACACACACACACTCCCTATACTCTACCATCAAATCTGACCTGCATTGCAAATCCACCCCCACTGTGGCCTCCTCTATGAAGTCCCCTGGTTCCATTCAACCATATGTGCCACCACCCTGACGGGACTTAAATTTCATAACACTTTCTTTAAGGATATTGTCATATTCTACCACACATAATCATCAGCTAGATAATTATCTTAATTTTTTTTGCTCACTTCATTGGCTCATAAAGTTGTACTATGACACTTGAAACTGAAGGCGATGGATAGCTTAGAAGAGGTATGATGTAATAAAAAGACAACAGATCTGGAGTAAGACTAGTTTCTTTGTCTGAATCAGACTCCTAGGATGACCTTTAAAAAGTTATGAGCCTGCACAGAGCTAGATTTCTCTACCCATAAATTCAGATGACGATTACCTACCTCATAGGGTTCTGAAGGTTAATGCAACCCTGGTCGTAATGCACCAGGGCCACCCTAGAACCCAAATGTGGTTCTCCTCCTCCTCGTGTTGACATTGGTAGGCAGAAGGGAAGGTCAGGAGCATCTCTTCCTTTTCCTGTTACTGGAAGATAATTCTATGGCTTGACTTTTGAGGAATGCCTCTACTTTGAAGATAAAGACATTCTGTTCCCATATTGCAGTTGCTTTTCAAAAACTAAAATTCATGCTCAATTAGAATGTTATCATCACTACTTGTACTCAGAAACATGTCCCTGCTACTAGTGTAAAATAATAACTCCTTCAAATTTGAACATCAGGCCATAGAACAGGCTGCTGAGAACACTGTGCATTTAAATAAGTGATGTTTGAAACAGGCTCCTGAGGGACAGGGCTTCCTGTGATTTCTCCTGGGATGCCCTTGCCATAATTCAATAGGTAGTTCTAGGCTGTTGGAAAAGCCGCCCGTGTTTGTTTGGGGATGACAATGATTAACTGACAGCTTGTGATTATGAGTTACATATTCTAATCAGAAATTCTCTGCAGTTTTTTTCTTACAATGTATTTTCTAATCCAAACATGCAGAAAATCTGCCTTTTTATTTCCCGGATGGAAATAATACACAACCTCTTTGTATAATTTCCTTTCTTCCCTAATCCATTGTGCACCTAAAAGCTGTTTCTAGGACATTTACTCATCCTTCTCTGTTCTTTCTGCTTGGAATTCTACTCCAGGTGCAACATGAGTATATCTTGGCAATAAAGAGGTGCTTAATCTTTGTCTTGGCCATTTTAAATATTTTAAACCAATATAATTATAAATAAATGAATAAAAAATTATTCTATTTATTGGATAAATATATATCTATTCTCACAAAATTGCATGTGGGTTTACAAAATTTACTTTCTATTTTATTATAAATATGTGTGAAGCCAGCTTATCTACCTCATATCATTAAAAAAACTACATTGAGTACCCATTTTCCCCAAAAAAATACATATAAAGTAACTTATAAGCAGTCCCTTAGTAGATATTCAATAAATATTTTTAAATGAATGAATGTTTAGCTATGCCATCCAATAAGGTAGCCACTAGTCACATATAGCTATTTAAATTTAAATTAATTGCAATTATATAAAGTAAAAAATTCAGCTCCTAGCCCCATTACAAGTGCTCAACAGTTATATGTGGCTAGCGACTACTGTATCAAAAATGCAATTTTAGAACACACCATCGTAGCAGAAAGCTCTGTTGGACAGTCCTGGATTCAACAAATGAATGAATCAATGCACACATGAATGAATGAACAATCCATCGGGAGGCTCCCAAGCCAGTGCCCTGCCCCTCTCTGACTTCCAGGATGGATTAGACTGCATAATATGAACATTTCACCTAATTTGGAGATCAGCTTGCCAGTGAAAGCATCACAGCTTGGATTATTTAAAAGGGGCTCGGGAAAGCAGTGAAAACATCCTGCAGGCGTGGCCGGTGCCTTTCCACAGACCCGTCAGCCACATTGTGACAGGAGTGCTTTCCAGCTCCAATTTGTCTAATTCTCATCTGTTATATTAACAAAGAATGCCTGGCCAGAACATGTCACTCAGCTCCACGAAGAGCTATTTCTGTCTTCTCTCTTCTTCCAGAGCGCAAAGATTGATTTTAGGAGGATAATCTTTTTCGTGTATTTCTGCATACGGGCTGGCTGCAGCTGTTCCCAAATGCAACATCAATACATGCTTTATGAGTCAGTTTTTTTTTTTTTGGTGTTGTTTGGTAATGTGTGAAGCTAATCATCTTGAGTATGACACAAAAAGCATTTGCCTTGAAATCTCGAGTGCTGTGTTCCATCACTCAGTCTCGCTGCGAGCTCGGCATTCCTTGAAATGATCGTTGCTGGGATTGAATGTGTGTAATTCAGTTCCATCCCACAACACACCAGGGTGAGGACGTGAGAGGCCTTCACAGTTGGGCCTCTATCTTAGCCTGAGTCATCTAGAAAACAAAACCTAAGGCTTTATTTGGGAGGTGCAAACCCAGGGTAGAGAGAATGAAGAGAAGAAAAGGCAAAGAAATCTGAGACACCAAGTGAAGTGACATAGCATCATGTCTCCTTGTGAGCCTTGAAGTTGCAGCAGCAGCTCCAGGCTGCATTCATCAAGCACCCAGGCTTTGTCCAGAAAAGTGCAGCGAGTGTCTGTGCTTTGGAGTAGCACACGGGAGGAAGGCAGGAGGGAGATTTATCCTGCTAGACCCTTCCATCCCCTATTTCCATTGATCCATTTGCCCCATGGAGAGTTAACACGCCCAGAATTCCAGGATTGGCCCCTGTGGAAGCAGCTCCGGACCCCAAATCTTAGCCTGCACGGAGGGCCCCATCCTCTCCCAGAAGTAGACAGGCATCTCTCTGCGGGTGGCTCGGTGTGTGCAGCACGCCAGGCAGGCTGAGCTCTTGCAGCCGTCTCGTGGACTATGGAAGGTTGTGTTGGTAAGCAGGTCGGGGAGGTCAGCAATGCTTTAGAAGGCAGGAGATAGACAGGTAATCAAGGGAAATCAAATAGACATAGGATTTCTTGGTCCAATTCAGCTTCTCTGCTCACATGCTTACAAGATTCAACTTCAGTGGTAGGAATTTTGCTTTTTTTTAAAGGAAATAGATACCTCTTTCCAGGCTCTTCAGAGTTACGCCATTCTGATAGAAAAGGCCTTAGAGATGAGCAAACTCCACTCCACAAATGTTACATGTAGGAAAATTAATGTTGAATAACGTGTTTGATGGACTGGAGTGGAGATGCAAAACACTTCACTTACTGGAAGTGAGCCTGCCCCCACCGGCCAACGAGGAAAAGCGATTTAAATGCTTTAAAGCTTTTGTCTTCTCTCCGCATAACAGGGAAATCATATCTAAGCAATGATGGGTGAAGAAAATGATCGTCGAGGGCTGGCACCAGATCCTGGAAGGCATCACTGGGCTAGATCCTAAGAAGGCGTCTGACAGCCTCCCGAGCTGGGGCCACTGAAACCGGAGAGCTCTAAGTGCGGGCTGCGGACAGCTCCGGGTGATGTTCAGGTGGGTGAGGCCCAGGGGCTGCGGGGAGATGAAACTCTGAAGGATCTCACTTTGTAGAAACCAGGGCCAGGGGCCTCTCACCACTCTGAGGATGAGGCCGAGGAGGTTCAGCTGTGCGGGCAAAGGAGGGCCGAGCGGAAGAACACCGTGCCGTGTGGGAAAGGCACCGGGGCACCCCAAAACTATGGGCTTGAGTAGTTTGGGAACAACTTAACAAAGGGCGGAGAGTACCAGTCAGGTTAAAGTGGTGGGAGGGGCACTTTAACAGAACGTGGCTGCGATCGTATGTGTTTTGTTACTCTGGTTGCGGTGCAGAAAATGGAACTGGAGACGATTTTCTAGGAGGAAACACACCAGTTTAGAGACGTTGCCATGGACCAAGATACGTACCTCAGACTGAGGTAAAAAGATTAATTATCCAATGTCTTTAAAGTGTGTGACACAGGAGTTCGGGTGGCCAGACGCTAAGTCAGCGCGCATGCGTACTCCTCCCGGAAGTCACGTTCTGCTCAACACACCTTGACTGTGGGTGGGACATTTGACTTGCTTCTAACCAATGGAATATGGCAAAGAGGGCAGGAATTCGCCTCCGTGGCCGCGTTACGTAAGGTCGTGATGACTGTCGTGCTGAGAGACTCCCTTTCCTGTTGGCTTTGAGACAACGCTCTGCCCGCACTGGGCTGCCCTACAGGCCGAGCTGCGTGGAGGGAAATCGAGGGACGCCTCTGGCACACAGCCGGCAAGAAACCTAGGTCAGCCCCGCAGCCGACAGGATGCGGATGGTTGGCCGGTGCCAGCAACCGTCTGAGCTTGGAAGCAGCTCCTTCCCCAGCCGAGCCTCAGTTGCGTACTCAGCCCTGGCTGACCCTGGTTTGCAGCCTCACAAAGAGTGCAGCGAACCCCAGGCCAGACTCCTGACCCGCATAAACGGCGATAATAAATGTGTGTGTGGCTTTCAGCGTCTCAGCTTGTAGTAGTATTGTTGTGTAGCAGTGGATAACTAACACAGCACTTTCTCCCCAAAGCTGGTTCCCTTCCTTGTGCTACCCTGTCGCGTCACTGAAATGGTGAGTCTGGAAAATACTATTAAAATCATTCATTTCCTGTCTCTCTCTTTAAACATACCTATAGGAGATCTTTAACTCTAAGCTTCAGAATTTAAAAAGTAGAGGGCAGAGAGGTTGAGGGAGGAATACAAAAAAAAACACTCAGCTTTATTTATACAAGGAACTACTCACAGTGGCCCAGGTTTTCCCCTGAGTTACACGTAGTGACAAGCACCGGTGTCTGCTCCCTAGGCTGTGAATAGCTACTAAGGTACGTCTGCTCTCTGTGTACCAGCTCATCTGCATTAGTGACCTTTGTCACTAGCGTTTTAACTGTGGCTAATCCTTAGCCTCACTGATGGCCCAGTTCCTTTCTCAGGGCTCCCATGCAAACTGCTTCAGTTGCGCTGTTGTATTTCTTTTTTTTTTTTTTTTTTTACACTCGAGAATTGGCTCAGCAGATACAGAAGGTGGTCATGGCATTAGGAGACTACATGGGTGCTTCCTGTCATGCCTGTATTGGGCGCACCAATGTGCTGTTGTATTTCCACTGCTATTCTGCAAGTGCATAAAAATTGTTCAAGGGAGCTGGACTTCCTTAGTGTATTTTTCTCCAAATGCCCTCAGCTTGCCTTCCGTGGCAGTAGAGACATTGCCACCCTCCTTGCACCCTTGGTGAGGATATAATCTGGGTTCTGTCTGAATGGCTTGTTTTTAGCTCTGCACTTCATTTTTTCCCTCCTACTTCACTCTCAAATATCTTCTGAACTCTAGGGGCTAGAGAGGAATGTTCTTTTTTGCTGGCATCATCTCCCACCTGGGAGTAAGAAACCGTTTCATGCTCACTAGACACCATTTATGCCTATGCTCTGTATAATCAAGATGGGGTGATACTTTCCAGGTTGTCGATTGTTTTCATTTTATACGACACAATAGTTTAATTAGCTGTAGTTTATCATGTCTACTTAAGAACAGAGTAAGAATCAAAGTTTCAAGTAAAGTCTACAGCTCCCACACTAGCAGTGATAAAGTTCATCATAGTTACAATTATTCAAGGACCTTACGAAGTTGTGCTACATGTGCTAAGTATTTAGCATGTCATATTGCTTTTGAATCTTACTAAACTCTGTAACTAATCCCATTTTACAGATAAGGAGGCTATTTGGGCTTTGGTGAGCCTCAACCAACAAAGGTAGAGCTGCTTCAAGTTGGCTTCAAATCTCAAGCTCCTGCCATGCAGAAAGAACTGACACGGTCTGGGAAAAGGGGCACCGAACCACATACAACCTGCATTCTCAATAACACCCAGAGTTGTTTGTTACTCTTTTTTCCAAATGCACCATTTTTTCATCATGCAATTTATCTAACCACGTAAAAACGGTATCAAAATTGAAGACTGTGTTTTTGCTTCAAGATATTTCAAAATGATATTGAAAATTGGTTTTGGTAACTCTTTCAAAATTGCTACGCAGGACTACACGAATGAATGTGATAACCCATTTCTGAAATTATGCACAACTCCTCTCTTGTAACCACTTGCCTATATTTCCTGCTCCTTTCTTTATTCTTAGCCTTTCTTTGGGAAATTTAGATCAATTTTGACTCTTGAAAGATAAAAATGTGTAATAAAAATGCTTAACATCTATAAAAGTCTATATTGGAGTTAATAATTCATTAAATTTTAATGATACTGTACCATATCTAGTTTTATGGAAAACTTCAAAATTTTTATTAAGTTCTTGTCTGACAAGATCCATCCCGCCATTTTCAGCTTTTGCTATGAAGCAAATAACAGGCACGTCCTCAACTCACTGACTCATCTGATGAGAGCCACAGGCTGCCCTCTGAGTTCCTGCCGACAGAGCTATCGCCGAGCTCTGAGAGGCCAAAGTATTACGAGGAGGTGACTCCTAACTGCAGAAACCTGCTCTAAGGAAACGTAGTGACATCTCCCATCACCTCTTCAACTTCAAGGATAATAATCATGAACCTCAGGGCAAGTCGTCCTTCCAGGGACTAATGGTTTCTCTCGCAGGGCCTTGGAGCCACCGCTGCAGAGTACCCAGTGGAGATCAGCAAGGACGGGAAGGAAATAGAAACTTCGCCGAGGTTTCCAGTCACTGGGTTATATATATTCCTTTATGGGAAACGGCTCTAATCATGGAAAGTATGCCAAGGTTTGATGCCTGACATCATGTCCTGTTTTCTGCTGGTTTTTGTTGTGTCTCGCTTTAAATCAATCTGGATTTTGTTTCTCAAAGTGCTTTGTCTTTCTTGCCCAACCAGGCCAGCTAGTAATTAAATGGCTGTAACAACTTGCAGATTTTTTTTTTTTTTTTTTTTTTGAGACAGAGTCTCACTCTGTTGCCCTGGCTAGAGTGAGTGCTGTGGCGTCAGCCTAGCTCACAGCAACCTCAAACTCCTGGGCTCAGGTTATCCTACTGCCTCAGCCTCCCGAGTAGCTGGGACTACAGGCATGCGCCACCATGCCCAGCTAAATTTTTTCTATATATTTTTAGTTGGCCGATTAATTTCTTTCTAATTTTAGTAGAGACGGGGTCTCGCTCTTGCTCAGGCTGGTTTCGAACTCCTGAGCTCAAACAATCTGCCCGCCTCGGCCTCCCAGAGAGCTAGGATTACAGGCGGGAGCCACCCGCTCCCGGCCCATGCTACATTTTCTAAAACAGTTCCAATTTAGCATTTTACTGTGAACATGTTTGGTTATGGGTCTCTTTTTTGGTATTTTAACATTGTCTGGACTGTATTTTGTACTGAGAAGTATTTCAGTTCCCTTTACTGGAATCCCTATAGTTTGGGGAAAATGTGATCACTCTGATTTTGAGAGACAGAATGTTGCAGAAGAGTTCTGGCTAAGGCAACATTCTAAACATAGTCCTGATTTTATACTTTGGATTTAATTCTAATGAGTCATTGTCATTTGTAATATGTTTAACTGTTACCTCTGTGCCTGACAAGAGCTGTGTGTATAATAGGTACCAGTTCAGATTCAGTACTGAAAAGTGCTCCCATTTTAGGGCAGTGGAGCTCTCATTGTTGGACTTAAAATTTTCTCATTTTTAAAATGTAGATATTACCATTAAGATTAAATAATACGATGCCTAGAAAGTGCTTAGCAAAGAGCCAGTCACATTGAAAGTGCTCAAAAATGTAAGCTGTTAGTAATATTATTTTATTTTTAGTGCTTCATCTTTCTTTCAGCCCTCCTTCCTGTACATCCTAAGTCCCTCTTTAAGAGCCAAGTTGTGCCCAGGGCTGTCGTGGTTGTCCTGGCTTGCCAGGAGAGATTTGTGAGAATGATTTTAAGAGGCAAGGTCCTTTTTAGTTAATTGAAACTTTGGGCGTGTTTTACAGTTAATCCTTTCCTAGAATTTTTTTCTAAGAAGAAGCAGCCTTTTGAGGGAGTATGTGATTCTTCCTGGACTACAACAGCTTCTTGTGTGAGTCACAGCCCTGCTTTTGGCCGTTAGTCTGAGTAGATGTCCCCCTCACCCTTCAGCTGGTTAATTTTTGCCCTAGTTCATACTCTTCTTTATTTCCCCTCTCAAGCTGTTGGAGTACAAGAATGAATGGTGAATGCAATGGTGCAGTGCTACATTGATATAAATGTAACCGAAATAATATTTACAACCAATGTCTAAATTGATTGTAGCTTCCTTTTGGTAATCAGTTTTCACCATAGCACTATACGTATGATTTAGCATAATGCCTAACGTGCAATTCTGTTGGAACTATAGACTCAAGATTTGTGTGTTTTTGGTTTCCTCTACTTTCTCCATTTCCTTTCCTTTTTGGGTTATGGGTTAGTCTAGTTCTATTTTTCGTTCCTATTTCAGATGTTGGAGAGCTTCTGAAAATGTCAATGTCCAGCCCTGTCCCCAGGGTTCAGTTAATTTTTAAAAGCTCTCCATGTGTTTCAGATTTGTATCATATTTCCATATATTTGCAGTGTTTCTGTGTTTCCAGTCTTCTGATGGAGCACTTCTTGTTCTTACATTATTTTCTAATAACCCTTGGTCTTTCCATTGCCTGTCACATTTTCTTTATTTGCTTTTTAGGCCAATCTTAACAGCCGCTTGAGTTTGGAGCTCCTGAAGCAAAGGTGGGGTGAGGTGCTGAGAAAAGGGGGATTGTAGGCTTGAAGGGTAAGAAGTTTCTGTGTCAAATGTCATGCCAGATCCAGCTGTAGTCATACATTTAAAATGTGTGTGCTGATGGACTTTTTCACCTCAGATTTCATAATGCCTCCTGTGTCCTACTTGCTTTAAGTTCTAGTTGTCTCTTTTCCTTAGTGTAGTTCTCTCCTTCACCCTTCAGATACCTCTAAAAGTTTAAATTCTAGAATTATTTACGTGGAATGCAGTTACATTCCATTTAGAACTCCCTTTCTCTCTAGTTTATAAAAGTAACCGTCTAAAACTAAGGGCTCACAGCAGCTATTTAGAGTGGGGGTTGTCAGCCACCCATCAGTGGGTTGGGTGAATTGTAACCAACATTAAAAAAAATAAGCGAATAGAATGTGACTAAAGCTCAGGATATCTCCTTTGTATGGGTTATTTCTAAGTCTAGCAGTGCCTAATAGCTGGTAATCTTTCACTTTGGATTTTATCATGAAGGAAAATTGAATGTGGTGAACATTTTATAGAAAAATACTAAAATAGATTTACATATATTGAGTGCTTACTCTGTGTCAGGCACTGTTTTAAGGGATTTATGTGTATTTTTTGTTTAATGTGAGGGTCAGTATAGTAGAAAAGTTAGTAACCCTCTTAGGGTTAAGCAACTGCCCAAATGAATTATCACAGAGTTCTCTTCCTGTTAAGGCTTGTGGGTGGCCTTAGGTCCTGCTGAGCTTTTATTATACCCATGCCCTTCTTTCTGTTCCTCCAGTTGAGTTGCATGCTTACAAGGGATTAATAGATACTTCTTGAATTCATTTATGCTAGTTGTACAATCATGTATCACTTAACGATGGGGATATGTTCTGAGACATGCATTGTTAGGTGATTTCATCCTTCCTTATGTGAACATTATAGCGTGTGCTTACACAAACCTAGATAGTATGGCCTACTGTCCATGTAGGCTGTATGGGATATCCAGTTGCTCTTAGGCTACAAACCTGTGTAGCATGTTACTGTACTGAATACAGTAGGCAGTTGTAAAAAGTATTTGTGTATCTAAACCTAGAAAAGGTACAGTAAAAATATGGTATTATAATCTTTCAGTACCACTGTTGTATATGTGGTCTGTTGTTAACCTAAACTTCGTTATGTGGTACATGACTGTACTTGTGATTTTGCATTTTAATTAAATATCAAGTCAATAGGTGAACTCATTGTGAGAGATTATTTTAGTGAAAACTAAGTTGAATGCTTTAGGAAGACTGAATAACAGCTGGCTTTTATAGTGCCTACTATGAGTCTGGAACTTGACCTAAGTCCTTTGTATGTGTTCACTCTGAGGTGTAGTATGATTGTCATCCCTATTTTGTAGATGAGAAAACCGAGGCACAGGGAGAGAAAATGGTAGAATTGGGATTCAAACACTTAATTTGGCTCCAGAATCATTTAAGCAACTTGGTGAAAAATTGCTATCAGATTTGATAGTTAAGAAAGAGGGAACCATATGAGACTGGTGAAAATGGTAAAAAAAATCTTCAGTAATTCTGTACTGTGCTTCCCTTAAAACATTTTGCATTTTAAGAAACAGAAAACTGAAAATCACAATGCACTGTGGGTATGATTGATGCCGGATACACTATGGTGTTCAAAAGGCCGTGATTCTCCCTCAAGGTTCAAGTAAGATGTCGACCCTGAAGTGATGCCCATGAGGATAGTTTAGGAAACACAAGGAAAGGTGGGTAGATGGGAGAGGTACTAGAGACCCCAGAAGAACTTTGCCCTTGTGCCGCTCGCCTTCGTTGCCACCATGAACTTTGGATTTGGCCACAGTTTATGAAGATTGGTGCTTTGCTCTATCTAATTAGTTCTTCCCTACTAAGGTTAGTTCCCAGATAGGTTTTGCATGAGAATCACTTGGATAATTTTAAAAAATAAGCTCTGTGCCTAATTGGATTTTAAGAGCTATGTAGTAGGTTTGGAGAATTGTCAGAAACTCTGGATGGGTCTGTTGCATAGCTAGAGTTGAAAGCGGTTCTATAGAGATACGGGAAATAGTTCTTAAGTGTGATGGGTATTGAAAATGATCAGTGTGTCTTCCGTTCAGATACAGGTTGTTTGACATTCAGTTAGAGGCAGTATATGGCTGGTAAATTGTAATTTTGGAGGAAAAGGGTGATGGGTCAAATTCTTGCAGTGCTGTCTTTTCCATGCTTTTAAAAAAAGTCTGTTACCTCTGTATTTAGCTTTATATAGGCGTTTAAGTCTTCAAACTTGCTTGCTAAGAATCAGCAGGAGTTCTTGGTCAACATTCCTAGGCTTCTTGCTTGGAAGTTCAAAACTTCAGTCATTTTGGGATTGTGCCTAAGAATCTGTATGTTAAACAATAGCCTCAGTTGATTCTTGTACTAAGGGAGGTTTGGGAATGAAGGCCAGTGGGATAGGGGTTGGATCTCTGCTCTGCTGCTTTTTTAGCTGTGGGATCTTATGCAGGAGCCTCCGAGCCTATTTCTTCATCTTTTAAAATATAGGGTGTCCCAAAAGTCTCCATACAAAGGAAAAATTTTGTAAATGTACATTTAGCTACAATTTCCCATTTTCCCTATGTATGGTGATTTTTAGGATACCCTGTAGAGTAAGGATAGTACTTGTTCTCTCTTAGAAAAGTTAAAATTAAGTAAAATAATGCTTCTAAGGCAGTGGTTTTCAACTAGGGGCAGTTTTGCACACTCCCTTGGACATTTTTGCTTGTCATACTGGGGGTGGGGGTACTACTGGCACCTAGTGAGTAGAGCCCAGGGAGGCTGCTAAACATCCTATAGTGTGCAGGACAGCTCCTCACAACAAAAGAATTATCCAGCCCCAAACATCAGTAATGTCCTGATTGAGAAATCATGGTCTAGAACATTTAGAAAAATGCTTGCTGCAGTGAATGTTGGTTGTTTTTAAGAAAGTTGAAGTCTTTGCTGTTTCTTTTCTGTGGCCTGATCCAGGGACCCCTCTTACTTTCTGTGGGCATTTACTACTGCGGTTGGTAGTCAGGCCTTTTAATCTCCTTTGAAATTTGGATGTTGCCGAAAGCACCATCTGTCTTATAAAAGTGTAAAGACTATAGTCTAAAAGGTATCTAATGAGGAAAGACGAGACTCACAGGGCTGAAAGGAACTCCTGGTCAAACTGGTCCGTGTATCCTTAGGGTTCTAAATGGATGTAAATATATTGCTTGAGATGGTTAATTATTCCTTATTAATGAATTCTAGGGAGAATTTTCCCCCTTGTAACTGCTTTTCACAGCTTGGTTGTTTACAAAGTCTTTTGTTTTTACCTGAGTACAAAGTTTACTTTGTCTTTTGTATGTAGTGCATTGACAGATCCCATTTAAGCAAGTATTTGGGAAATGCTTTATCCAATTTGTACTTTATCCAGGCTGCTTGCTATAATACATTATTCCCTAACGATATGTAAGCTTGGGTGCCAACTGGTGCTTCATAAACTACTCAAATGTTACTTGGTTTTGGGGGAGCAGAAGTAGCATGACAAAGTTAAGGTGACAGCTGTTGCCTCCACTTGTGAATTTTATTTCTATTGTTATTATTTGAGACAGGGTCTTGCTTTGTCTCCTAGGTTAGAGTACAGTGACATCATCATAGCTCACTATAAGCTCAAACTCCTAGGCTTGAGTGATCCTCCTGCCTTAGCCTCCCAAGTAGCTGGGGCTACAGGCATGCGCCACCAGGGGCGGCTAATTTTTCTGGTTTTTTTTTTGGTAGAGATGGCTGGATCTTGCTCTTGCTCAGGATGATCTTGAACTCCTAGCCTCAAGCTATCCTCCTATCTCAGCCTCCCAAAGTATTAAGATTACAGGTGTGCTCCTGGCCCTCCAGTTGTGAATTTTAGAAATGTGCTTATTAGATTTTTTTTTTACTTTACCGCTGGATTTCTTAATTTGGGAGGTACTGATGGAATTTAGCCTTTTTATTCCCTGAAATTATAAACAGCATTTTCTCTCTCTCTCTCTCATTCTGTGTGTGTGTGTGTGTGTGTGTGTGTGTATGTGTGTGTGTTTAACATGTTCCTTTTTCTGGTGTCAAAAGACAAAATTGAGTTTAAAGACCTAATTGGATTTTATTAGTGACAAGTACCCACATCTATAAAAAATAGAAAGGCACTCCATTGGGCATGGCAGAATAGTCGGTTTTTATAAGGTCGCTTGAGTCAGGAACAAGAAAACAGCATAATGTAGAAAAACAGATTGCTTAACATTGGGTTACTTCAGGTTCCTTAGCTTGTAAGGATTAAAGCAGAGGGGCTTCCTTATCATGCCAGCCTAAAGTGGCCTGTTGTGGGGATTTGGCTATCTTCTGTCCTCAAGGTAAGATAAGCAATTTAGAAGTTTAGCATGCCTTACTGTTTTGGCTTGGTCTGTTGGGGCCTAGGAGCTCAGCCAAAATCAATGGCCTGCCATAAATTTTATTTAACACTGGAAAGAGGGCCCGTAGTGTTACCAGTGTTAGAGTAACTTCTGGAAGAAGTGCTGAATCCTAGGAAGGGTCTGCTCCACAGAACTGATTAACTCCGTGATGTTAGAAACATCACCTTTTTGAGAAACTAAGAATTTAGAAAAGTTCAAAGAATATATTATTAAAGTTTTAACTTTTTTATTTTAAATCTTGTTTACCCTTTCTCCCTCTAGTCTCTTTTATGAACGTGGCATATAAAAAGCTGGCATTTAAAAAATGTATGCTTTATATATTAGGTCATTAAATTTGAAGTGTCCTATTTCAAATCAAAAATGTAGTTTACATCTCAAACAAGAAGCAGTACAGTTAAAGTATGTGCCTAAACTGTTGACACAGTTTTGCCGTCTTAATGGTAGCGTGTTTATGCCAGCAGGGAAGAAGCCTGTAGAGTGAGTGGCACTGGAAACGAGAAAGGCGTTTTCCACAGCTTGATGAGAATGGAATAATTTTCCTTGCAAGAAGTAGTCCACAGCCTGAAGAAGTGGTAGTCAGTTGATGCAAGGTCTGGCGAATATGGTGGATGAAAGAATTTCCAAGTCCAGCTTCTGTAGTTTGAGCAGTGTTGTGTGTGTGACAAGTGGTTGAATGTTGTCTTGAAAGAGGATTGGACTGTCTCTGTTGACCCATCTTGGCTGCTTACTCGCAAGCATCCTCATCATCGCATCCAGTTGGTTGCAGTCAACATTAGCCGTAATTGATTGATTGGGTTTCATGAAGCTGTAGTGGATAACACCAGCAATGGACCACCAAACTGACACCATTAGTTTTTTTTTTTTTTTTTTTTTTTTTTTTGAGACAGAGTCTCACTCTTTTGCCCGGGCTAGAGTGAGTGCCGTGGCGTCTGCCTAGCTCACAGCAACCTCAAACTCCTGGGCTCAAGCAATCCTCCTGCCTTAGCCTCCCGAGTAGCTGGGACTACAGGCATGCGCCACCATGCCCGGCTAATTTCTCTATATATTTTTAGTTGTCCAATTAATTTCTTTCTATTTTTAGTAGAGACGGGGTCTTGCTCTTGCTCAGGCTGGTCTCGAACTCCTGAGCTCAAACAATCCGCCCACCTCAGCCTCCCAGAGAGCTAGGATTACAGACGTGAGCCACCGCGCCCGGCCACCATTAGTTTTTTTTTTGATGAACATTTAGTTTTGGACTGTTTCGGCACGTTATCCAGCCATTGTGCTAAACACTTGTGATTGTCAAAAAGAATCCATTTTTTATCACATGTAACAATAACAGAGTGTAGAAATGGTTTGCCTTTATGTTGTAATGGCAAAGGAAGTCAAGTTTTGAGATGATTTCTCTTTTGAAGCTTGTTTAATTCACGCAAGAACCCATCTATCCAGCTTCTTTACCCTGCCAATTTGTTTTAAGTGATCCAATATTGTTGTAATAGTAACATCAAACCTTGCTGTTATTTCATGTGTAGGTTGAGATGGATTCACTTCCACTATAGCTTTCAGCTCATTGTTATCCACCTTGGTCTCAGGTCACCCACGTGACTCATTTTCAAGATTAAAATCTCCAGAACTTCTCAAACCATTGTTGTACTGTTCATTCATTAGGCATATCCTTCCCAAACACTTTGTTGATATTTCGGGCTGTCTTGCATTGATTCCTCATTGGAACTCATATTCAAAAATAACAAAATGTTTGACTTATCCATGGTTTCATAAAAATTGCTCTAAAATTTTTTTTTTTTTTTTTGAGACAGAGTCTCACTCTCTTGCCTGAGCTAGAGTGCCGTGGCGTCAGCGTAGCTCACTGCAACCTCAAACTCCTGGGCTCAAGCGATCCTCCTGCCTCAGCCTCCTGAGTAGCTGTGACTACAGGCATGTGCCACCATGCCTGACTAATTTTTTGTGTATATATTTTTAGTTGTCCAGCTAATTTCTTTCTATTTTTTT